>CATQJL010000112.1:34639757-34683595 GCA_958299035.1 Cylicocyclus nassatus
AAGCAGTGGTATCAACGCAGAGTACTCAGTGGAGGTTCGAGAGATGTTTACGAGGCGGGGGGGGGGGGGGGAAGGGGAGGGAAAGGGGAGGGGGGAAAGGAGTTCTTTGTGTGAGGGGGCATGGCTCAAGCCGCGCCGTGAAAAAATTTCACGGAGTTAATTTGAATGTTCGAGAACTTCAAGAAACTATCATTAGTAGCAAAAAGTCACTTGCGCAATTTTCACTCATTCCTGTAAACTTGTCCTTCGAAGGACGATCACAAATTCTTAAAAGTTCAGTGAATTTGTGTGATAACGCCACAAAGGCTGTAAAAAGTAGTTTTGCTGTAAAAATACTTGAATCCACTGCAAAAAGGTGTACATGTAATACCCCCACTGCTAAAAGGTCGAACTCTGATGGTTTTCATGATTGCAAATTCATTCCAGGCTTCAATTTGTTAAGAATAATGACATCGCAAAAAATTTATTATCAAATCTATTGAAGAAGTCATAGAATCCGAAATCTGCTTCGAAGAGCTAGACTTTGCTTCACATTACGGATGTTTGCTGGCTTTGGAAAGTTGAAATAAGTAAACAAGCGAACAAGTACACAAACAAATAACGAGCGGTATTATAAGTAAACACGTGCCTTGGATTCCATCCGTTCAGCTTTTTCTCGCTCTTGACGTGCTTCAATGACTCAAACTCTAGTAAAACCTACGATTTTGTGCTCCAAAGAACAAGTCGCCAGCGCGCGGGAACTCAGAACGGAGTTTTGATATGTTGAAAATAACAAATTAAGTCCGTTTGCAACGCACAAGTAACGATACGGCACGAAATTTGGTCTATAGTGAAGCAATAGGGAGAGCAGGAATTGTATGAAAATTTATGAAAAACTTATGTGAGTTTGGAAAATGGTAAGAGATTTTCCAATTTAGGTTGCCCCCGCGCAACCTGTGAGCAACCTGGGGTGCTCCCTGCTTTTTCTCACATAATTATTTAGATTTCTTTACATAAATGAGATCTCAATCGATAATTTTACTATAAGTACAAATCCTGTTCCAAAACTAACAAATCCTTCACTTACTCTAGCCCAAAATGATCTCTGTATGGCAATGTGAAAATTGGAAAGCGCGCTCCAATTGCGCGGCACTTACAATTAGACCGGCAAAGCAAAGACTTCAAATCTTTATACTGAATTTATACTGAATGAAATGTGAAACCAAAATTCAGTATAAAGATTTGAAGTCTTCACTTCATTCAAGTTCAGTCATTCACTGAACTTTTAAGAATTTGTGATCGTCCTTCGAAGGACAAGTTTACAGGAATGAGTGAAAATTGCGCAAGTGACTTTTTGCTACTAATGATAGTTTCTTGAAGTTCTCGAACATTCAAATTAACTCCGTGAAATTTTTTCACGGCGCGGCGTGAGCCATGCCCCCTCACACAAAGAACTCCTTTCCCCCCTCCCCTTTCCCTCCCCTTTCCCCCCCCCCCCCCGCCTCGTAAACATCTCTCGAACCTCCACTGCTCAGACACTCGGTGCGTGCAGCGCGCGCGCAATTGCAAGGTGGCGCGACATCCAGTCTGCGGATGGCGCGCTATTGACTCCCGCGCCGCTGCATGATCGTCCGCGGATGGCTGCGATTTTAAGCGCGCGAGCGGCTGCGATTTCTTGCACGCGGATGGCTGCTATTTTGGCACGCGAATGGTCAGCATTTTCGCAGCTTCGTTCTAATCATTGACCCGCGCACCAATATTTGAACCGCTAAACTTCCAGCGGACTAAACCTTTTAAAACTTTATTTCTGCAGAAAAATGACTGGACAACTTCAACAAACCTTTATTAATTATGTAATTAAAGCTTTAAAAGACACTTTATGATGAGAATGTGGATCAAATGTGTACAATCAAATACATATGTAACGGAATGGCATCATGTACATGCAATAAAAATATATAAGTCAAAAATATTGCTATCGCAGAACTTCACTCATCAGCAATGAATAGGTAGTCACAGCAAACAATTTTACCTTATGCGGTATCCATTTCGACTCGCTTTCCTTGTACGTATAGAACCTAATATCTTGTCTGAAATTGATATATTAGCAACTAAGGCTGCGTTATAACCTGTAAGAATTGACTACGCACAGTGCGAATTGCAGGGCCTTAAAGAGCTGTGGACGCCACCGCATTTTCTCACGCGAAGCCTGATCAAAATTTTGCTTTCTTTCGGCTTCGTCTGTGCCAAGACTAGCGTAAAATCTGCAATGAATAAAACTTGATGAAAAGACAACATGGACGAAATGATACGAATACGCTACTTACTCCGAGTTTTCAAAATCCACAACCGCGCCTGGTAGCAGTTCGTCGTACCCGTATCCCATCATATCGTCAGCAAAATCTGAACAAAAAAAGTAGAAGACTTCCTTATCCGAAAAGCCGCATACCGATCAAGGTGGTTTCAATCTCATCGGGGAGGTTTTTGAGTTTGGCGTCTCTGCCGCTTCTTCCATTCAGCCTCAGCGAATATTCTTAAATTCGCTGAGGGGGGCTGGTGATCTAAAAAAATATATAAATTGCGTTTCATATAACCATTTATTACGTTGGAAACTAAGTTTTGCAACTAGTCTCATAACTTCCTTCTTACTCAACATGGCGCACTCAAATTTTGCCACTGTGTTGGTTACTACGTAAGCTACAAGCGCAGCCGCTGTCCTACCAAATTCTGATGTCGCAGTAAGGGTTACGGTAGGTGTATGGTATGAAGGCGAAAAATTCAAAGTTTGACGGATTTGGCTGAAACTTGGCATAGGGGTGTTATCCGACATGCTGATCACGAAAACGATAGTGAAATTGTGTGATAAGGGCTTTTTTATAGGATTACTGTAGGTTACGATATGGGGTTCTCACCCTAAACAGGGAAAACGGCGTTGATTTAACAAATGAATATGATATCCGCGTTTGGCAGGTCAAATAACCTTACTATGTAAAGTCTCGGCGGAATTTGAGCTTTGGACTCTTTAGTCATTGACGGTCGTCCCCAGCAGCTCTTGCGTACATCGACTCGTTCGACTTTATGAGGACGCCAAATCTCGACATGCCCCTAAATTTTGTTTCTTTCTTACTAGGCCAAAGGAGTCAACCTCCACCAATAATTTTTAGACAAATCCGGATTTCTGCGCATAGTCTAAGGTGTTAAAGGCTTCATTTTAGCCCGAAACCCCAAAAATTCTCAAATTTTACTAGTTTTCATAAAACGCCTGAAACCTTTCTTTTTCGTGTTCAAAACTTAAACAATTTGTGCTCACTTATAGCTCACATTGCCTTCTACATAATGCCAAAGTTTGAGTGCGCCATATCCAAAGAGAGTGAAGTTATGAAACCAGTTGCAAAACTTAGTTTCCAGCCTAATACTACAATTACGACAGTTACCTGCTGTAAAAGGAAACGATACAGAGATGTGAGGCTCTGGGTGGTGTTGTCCTTTCTTCTCGGATTCCACTTCCCCATCACGAGGTTCATAATATCCAACTAGCAAAAAGTCAGATAGTAGCAGAACACCGAACTATTGTAGATATACCTTCACGAAAGGAGGGTTGGCAGAGATTTTCCAGGGCTTCTGACAGTTTCTCAAACATAATTGGGCCCTGCGCATCACTGAATCGTCCTTCTTTTCGGCTAGTTCATTCTGACGCACTATCTTCATCATTCGGGCTTTCCCGATGTCGGCCCTAACATGTTTTATCCTGCTTGTTTATACATCAAATGTTTATACATCTGTTTCTGGAACTTACTAAGAGTCTCATCGCCATGAAATTGCAGCCTACTATATGTGAAGCCTCAAAACCGTCCAATCCATCGTAGCGCGAAACCGCTCGTGCAGCCACATTTGAGCTGACAAATTCCTGAGCAAACTCTTATTGCATGATTCACTATCTATCACCATGAAATACGTACATCGTACGCAGCGTAATTAAATGTCCCACTATTAGTGCGATGCAGCATCAGTTTCGCAGCTAGTTCCATGCGTAGTTCCCCATTTGCTACACAATCAAATAGCGATGACGGCAACTCCGGAAGTTCTTCCATTTGCATCGAATTCTCTTCAAAGACGAATTCCCGCCGCTCGTATGCGCTTCCTTAAATTAAGACATCCACTGATCACAACTTTGAAAACGTTTCCGACCGGGTGGTATTTGCTCCTCCTGAGTTACGATGTGCTCCTGTCGTACGGCTGTCGAAGTGGCTTGCGATGCGTTTGGCTCCTCCAAAATCAATCTTCGACTCCTGTGATTTAGCAGCTGAGCGGTGGAGAAGCTTTTGTATTAAATAGCTTACACAGCTTGCTTTGAGATCGCTTTTAATGGCACTCTTGGGCTCGCGATCTGTGGCAAAACTTTGAGAGTTGCAGTTTGACGAGGGACTTTCGAGATTGCTTTTGGACGAGAAACCGAAGTCCGACCTCTGGCGGAGGAATAAGGGCTGCTGTTGCGCGAGAACATGTGAATCTGACCACATATAAAGTAAGACCGGAGGGAGTAGGGGAGCTAATGCAAAGAAGTATCATGGATACAAACCTCAGCTAGAATAGGGCAAAGAACAAAGTTTAACATTCATGACTGTAGTCCTTTATAAGATCGCTAGAGAACAGAAATAAAACATTTGTCATCAATTTTCATCATGACATATGCACCTAGGATCGAAGAAGCGTCTACTATGCGATCCATTACCCTTGCTATTTC
The DNA here is from genome assembly GCA_958299035.1 of Cylicocyclus nassatus. NCBI lineage: Eukaryota > Metazoa > Nematoda > Chromadorea > Rhabditida > Strongylidae > Cylicocyclus > Cylicocyclus nassatus. Next base: position 34,644,481 of record CATQJL010000112.1, read on the forward strand.
AAAAAAGAGTTTGTTCTTGTCTCTAATCATTTGCATCAGCTGGAGGGCGCTATCTTGAGCTTCGGGGCTGTGATTTCTACTGATTGATGCAGTCGGTCGAATGGGTCGAATAAGACGTATTCTTCGAGTACAACTCGAACAGTGTTGTTTGCACTGTTGTAAATGAATAACAAAATTGAACCAAAGCTCCAAAGTTTCTCCGTTTTCGGTCACTGTGTAGTTTACAAGATCCAGTCGGCTAGTTTTCTTGCGACTCCAATACTTTCGTGGTGCATACACTTTGTTGACTTAAACTCAAAGAGCGCCCCCAAAATAGAATGTTCAGGGTTCCATAACTCTCTTCAGAAGAGCGTTCCGCAGAAACGAAAGGAAGATTTGAAATCAGCGTTCGAAGCTGCTTCAGATGGTATGCATCTCATATCAAATAGCCACGGCCATTAAAAGTACTTCCCTCGTTAGACCGGCAAAGACCCTCGTTAGACTGTCACAAGACTTCAAATCTTTATACTGAATTCTGGTTTCACATTTCAACGCTATGCTCGTACTCCTTCTTTTGGTGATTTCAATCTTTGTCATCTTTCCATTTCAGATTTCTGATTGAGCAGAGGCAAACTGCACTGCGCGAGAAGGAAAAAAACTGAAGAGGCGTCCAAAGCTGGAGAACACAATGATGGAATGAAGAATGAGGCCTGTTTTTTGTTCCAAATCTGTAAGTGACGGTGGATGATTTGTTACGCTGTTATCTAGACTAAGATGATGGGAAATTTGATGTTTAGGACTTTCTTTGTCACAAGTTTCAGTTTTGTTTATGTTCTTTACAGGTCCGAAAATGGCAAAGTGTGATATCGAGTTAGATGCTAAGTGAGCCCTGCTACGTTGCATACACAAGTACTGATGCAAAGCTCATCGTTGCAGCTCACTTCTGTAAAAATCTACGTATGCTTTTACTCCGAGGTGAGTAGCTATTTGCTAAAGTTTTCATCTAGCTGACTTTTCCTTGATTGCTTGCGGATTTCCTGACAAGATTTCATTTGTTTTGTGAAGGCTTTCGTAGACCCTTCAGCCAAGTAATGCTTGGGCTTCTTAGATGGATGCTGATTGAGAGTAGCTATCAGTCTAAGCGGCAGCTCACAATGGTTTTGCAGAAGAGGTACCATTTGGGCCAAAGTGGGTACAAAAATTTCTTACCAATAATTTAGCTGCTGTTTAGGCGATAGCTCACTTGAGACCTACCTATCAGTACCATACAAGATTTTGAGCACTATAATTTCTTAAATTCTTTGTAAAACGTAGCGTCTTAGTGGCTAGGCAGCTTCAGACATGCTGCGCAGATATGGATTCATTCAAATTTACTGTTGCTGCATACTTTTTTGCCCAATATTTTGAGATGGCAGCTTCGTCACTATTGCAGATCTATTATTGTCCATCCCACGCAAGCTTTCAGCATCGTCCCTAGCGACGATGTGGTGTTCCAGTAACGAAACGTAATGGAATGGAGCAAAATATTTAGAGTTAAGTGAAATAACGTGGCCCATACCTCTTTTTTTTACACAAGAATTTAGTAAACGAGTTTCTCTTTCCCTCCCTCCCACTCCTTTCCTTTCTCTCTCTCTCCTCTCTATCTCTTCCTCTGTTTCTGTGTCAAAGATATAGGAGCGTGTGAAATCTTATTGCAGGCTCTTGCTTACTTTCAAGTGGACGATTTATGATTGCTTGCTGTCATGTCTCTTACACGTTTACGCAGTCGTGACTCTTCCAATAAAGATCTTGGCAAAGCATGTCATAGGTTAGTTTCAAAAGAATGGAAAGCGCAAAGAGGCCTGCGTATAAGTCTTTTCAACCATGTTTTTAGAACACCACTGATCACCGCACTCGACCTCAACTGGTATGTGAGAATACAAGAAACTAACTTCAATGAATTCCCGCTGTTTAGCCAGCGATGTTAAGCCATGTAGCCTCGGTTTTCCTTTTTAAAAAGAGGCCACGGTAAAGCCGATCTCCTAAACGACGCTACATTGGTTGGCGTTCTATTTTTTTAGGGCTCCCCCAACTCAATGTAGTGAATTGTGTTTTTGTTGAATTGAATAAAGTGATATTACTTTTTACCTATCTCTGTCTCCACTTTTCGTCACATTACGAGCAGTTTCAAAGATAATTTCTGCTTTATTGTGAAATTTTGCGTTTTTTTGGGTATCACGCTTTTTCGAATAGAATCTAATGTATATTTATGCAGGTTGTAGAATTTGGAAAAGCATACTGAACAAAGTTATGGTTACAGCAGGGCAAGCGAAAAGTCCAAAATTCACCAAAGTCAGTGGAGAAGTTTGTGAGGTGTTTTGAAGTTCAAAGTAAGCGCTGAGTCCTTTTTGTTTGCATGTACCTGTCCGTCACAAAATGACGGGTCAAAAATAGAGGTCAATGAGGAAGTCGTAAAAATTTTGGGCTGAAATCCCAAAATGCAACCTCCTGCCAAGCCCTGCAACACGCTGCGACGGCGGTGCTTAGCTTCACGTACAGATGATGGAAGTATGAAGGCAGTCCTACTAAGGATCTGCTTATATAATGTGGGCGTTATAGCTGGCACTACGGTAGAAGCATGAGGTCACTTGTAATAGAGTATTGTTCATTTTTGCCATTCATTTTGGGTTCCCTTGATAGAATGAATGACGCTGCCAACTCTCTGCGAGCGAATATTCTACTTTTAAAGCTAAGACTGTACACTCAACATGAAAACATTTTCGCAGTGATCAACTTTCTTGTTTTTTTCCTAACGGGCTGTTATGCTTTCCCTTTTACTCGTTAGATGTTCGTGTACGCGTAATAGTGTGGCCGCCCGTTCTCGCCAATATAGGTAGCGTGGCAGTCTAGGCATTCAAGCCCGTATACTGCTCCAGTTCTTACACAGTCTCCCTGTTTTCCGTAAGGGCAAATAACGCAGCATTTGAACGTGCAGGCGATATCGTATAATCTATGACGTATGAGTCAATTTCTGATGTTATTCCGCGGTATATTGGCGAGGACGACATCACGTTTCAGCTGCGCTCGCATCTAACGACTTCGTAGTGCGTGTGTTACCCTGTCTGAGACGAATGGTAAGCAGAGAGGAATTATGTTAGATCGTCATCAGATTGTGCAGTTGCCCTTCGAATACGTGTGGACCTGGCCGAACAGTAGCCGTTTGAGGCTGCTGTCGCGGACGCCAGCACTCCAGACTTCTGTCGTTCACTCTCACCACTGCAGATGTTAGTCGCCGTTCGGAACATACTATGCAAGATAGCACGTTTAACGGCAATCGGGTGGGCGGACTTGGCATGTAAAAGGATGTTCTTACAGCTGTCTACAGCTACCGTATATGTATCGTATTACCGGCCAACATCAGTTGTGTGTTGAGATAGGGTAACCAACCTTCGTTTGGTCTCTCTCTGGTGAATTTTATGTACTGGGATTGTTGATTTAATACTGCAAAACACTAGTCCATTTCGAACTGAGTTGATGTAATTAACGACCGTCTATGTATCTGCACTACATAAGTAGTCTTCTAGATAACACCGGCTTCTCTATTTTGCTCATAAAGCATCTAGCAGCACGGGCACTAATGCTGACCCATTGACATCCTCTTACCTGTGAACAGAAGTCTCCAGAACACTTGTTAATTGCACTTGAGACCCTCCCCTTAGAGAGTTATGAGTCGCGCCTAACTGAGTCCATACGTCGACATACTTGCACTGTGCTCATCAAGCATCTCGGAAAGAGCCTCTAGTGCTTCGCTGTTGGAGACATTGGTGTACAACGACGACACGTGTAATGACCCGATGATGCAACTTTAGTCAAAATTTACGTCGCAGTCGGTCAAGAAATGTCTAGTGTTTATCAGATGGGAGGGAATTTTTTTCGAGAAGTGGCCGATAGTTTTGTTGCGAAACCATGAAATCCTGTCAATTGGGCCGTTGATGCACCTGATAATTGACCGGATCATGTATTTGTGACAGGCGCGCAACGTGTTTTGTGGGTTTTATTTTGTTCACTCAAAAGTCTCTCGAATTTTTATAAAGTGTGAATTTGATGTTAGACCGCATACCAGCGCAGATTTGCTTGGACTTTCTCTTAATCCTCTTTCAGCTTTCGTTGTTCATTAATCGTCTACATGCTCCTTCCCTCGTTTCATATTTGAGTAGAGAGGATTATAACAAATTTTATTTCTGCTTGATAACCACGGCAGAGACATTCTGGTATAACTTTTTTATTTTTGGATGATCTTCTGGGCAGGTTGCATGTAACTCCTGCTCCATTGTTTGTGATGAACTTCGGAGCAATGGTCATGGCACGGCATCTTCTGAAGAAGATGAGAGGCTGTCACGTGACTGTTACTTTCTGGCGAAGTGCTAGAATTTCTTTGACTAATGAGAACAAATGTGGCTATACTTCACGAAGTATCTCATAGGCTGTCTGTTTATAAAACCTGGGCATGTTCAGTATATTTCAGAGCTTTCTTTTCCAAAGCAGGTATGATAGATACGATACATACTTTATTCGGCCTAACGTTTCGGCATCAGTGCCTTCCTCAAAGGCCTGAAAGTAAAGTAATTCACCTTCATCTCATGTGATTACTGCCCTTCAAAGTGATAGCAAAGGGTTTGAGCACACATTATGCTGTGCTGTACAGTAGAGAAGCAAAAATGATTAAGACGTCATCGAAACAAATTTTCGATGCAATCTCTTAGCAATCGCTAAGGAGCTTGCCGTAGATGATTCTCAATGACACTAAACAGATGATCCAGTAATTATTCTTTGCGTCACTAAAAAAACACCACTTAACTCCTCTGGATAAAAGTATTGTCATCAAATCAATGATTCACTTCAGAAATCATAATCGGCTAAAAATCTGGCTGAAAGACGTTAACGAAACATTTGCCGTAACCAGTTATACAGACGAAGATGATCAGAATGGAGTTCCGAATCATGAAGCATACAAAAACGCATGTGATCTAATGGCTTTAAAAAAATGAAAACTATGAGTACTAAAGGAAGTTGCTGCTCGCTTTTGTAGCGCAAAAAGCCAGTTTGTTTTACCGTGTCTGCTGTGAGTTCAAAACAAGCATCATGCACGATGATTATAGCGTGGGCTTGCATTTACATGTTTAGACATAAATTCACAGCATGTTATCAAAAAAAAAGAATTTTGGGCGTTTTTTCATCAAGTCTTGAGCGAAATAAGTATTTGCATCTGCGATACATTATTTGAAAAACATACGATTTTTTGACATCAAACTTTTCGGTATCAAAATAGTCTTGAGCACTATATTTCAAAAATTCAATTCGGTTTGAGCATTGCAAAATTTGATTGATGGCAATGCGACTGGGGTAATTTAATGATTGTTGCGTGATTAAACAAAGACTTCCTCCACGTCGACTGGCAAAATGATCTGAAAGCTCCGAAAGCATCGTTAAATTGTTATTCGACACACTTGGTCACAAGCAACGGACACACTTAGTCACGAGTTGCGGGCTGGTTCAAGCACCAACAAATTTTTTTGTTATAATCTGTCAAGAGATTTTCTTTATCTCAATCTCCAAAGCTAATTACATACAAGCGATTGAAAGAAGCACTCGCATGTGACCGATACAGGGCAAGTATGCTCTTAGTGCTGAAATGAACTTGGGCATGCAATGACTAGAAGAAAATCTCGAAGAAATAAGCATATTTAACGACAAATACTTGACATATATACGTGTGATAATTTATACAAATATTCTGCAGATGGGGCGCAAACTAAAGTTAAGAGACGCGATGCAGCGTGAAGAAGAACCTGGTACATCTTATGATCACAAAGAAGAAGATGCCCTAGAAAGAGAGAGTAGTGCGATTGATGTGATGCAAGCTGAATCCACACCGAAGTCTCAAGCTATACAAAGTTTCGAGGCTAGTAAAGCAGCGAAGCAAGGTACTTCACGAACGGCTACGCCAAAAGCAACAACGTCCACTTGCTACACGCAGCTTGGAGACGAGGCTTTCAAAAGTTGAAATTTGAATTAAAATTCAAGAGGCAATTTAAGGAATTAAGAAAATCACATACGAATAACTTTTATATGAATGTTATAGGTGGACCAGTGGATACAGTGTTCAAAACTGCAGCAAATGTCGAACTTATCTTCTGTCATGAAATGGATGATCAAGCACCGGGATACTATAAAAAGGACTACATTGTGCCAAAGAAACAAAAGAAAAGTAAACATTGACTATTACTCGTGAATTATGCCATGAGTATTAAATTACTGCACCTAATAATTCAGAACGGCAGGAAAAAGTGGACATCGAATTTAAGTATTATCGTAAATTGGATGGGAGGAAGCATACGTTGCTTAAAGAATTTGAAGAACATTTCTGAAGCACTGGTAAACACTATGTTGAAGCCGTCTATATGTTAGCGAACATGCGCTAACTCGAATTTCGTCTTTGTTTAGCCGGATGCATTGGCAAGAAAAGGCAATCCGTTGAAAAACGGTACATGGGGTTACGTGGCCTGTATAAATCGGTTTATGCTCGCAGCTATGAGAGTGCGAAAACGGTGCGTTGTGTCGCAAATTAAGAAGCTTTTTTTGGCATTCCGTATTTCCAGAACAAACCATAACAGTAACACGGACGATGCAATCTATTCGTGCGAAATTGTGGCATATATGAGGCCCTTAAAAACAGAAGGGTTAGTGTAAGCTCTCGTAAAAGTATGATAAAAGCTCTTATTGCTTTCAATAAGTTTATAGAGCAACGACTTGGACCAGGTGAGTGACGGACTCGATGCTTTTAATATTTTAAGCATTTTGTTACTCATTCATTTACAAGCCTTCGCTATCGATTTACAAGGATTTGACATGTTTGCGCCGGCCAGGCCAGATCCGCCGCCGTCTGGTTTTCAGGTCGCTAGGCGGTTCTCCCCGCTCCAAGCCCGGGGTCAGCGATCGCCCAGTGAAATCAAGAGTTGGCCTAGTAAGTCTGCTCTTGTAGGGGAAAAATTTCATTACTCTACCAATTAGAAGAATAGAAAGAAACCCTGTACATCGGATCCCGCCTACGGCGCCGGGTGGTAGCAAGACTGATGTCAGGGTCCTCAGGGCGCCTTTTGGATTGGACAAAAACGACACGCCCGGACGACACGCCACGGAGACTGCCTCATGCTCTGCACCTACAACGCTAGGACAGTCTCCACAAACGCCGACCTCCACGCTCTTCTCGACGCTGCAGAGCACATCAAGTACCACATCATCGCTCTGCAAGAAACGAAGTCCAGGAAGAAGGACGTGCGACAGATGAATGATGGAACACTCATCATTCGTGGTGAGAAGGTTCCATCGCGAAACGTGCGAGGTGTTGGCTTTGTCGTCCACCCATCTATCGTCCATCTTGTCGATTCGCACGAGATCCTATCACGACTAGCCATCCTACGACTACGCCCTCCACGTCAGAAGACCATCAGCATCATCAACTGCTACTCTCCAACATCAGCAGCTGACGACTCAGAACTAGATGCTTTCTACGAAGACGTGGAGGTGGTCGTCCGCAACGAAAAGTCCTTCTACAAGTATGTTGTGGGCGACTTCAATGCGAAAATCGGGATTCCACTAGAAAAGCAATATAGGATCGGGAAGTTTGGATATGGGCTCCGGAACGAAAACGGCAACCGTCTTGTTGGGGTTCTCTCCGCCGCACGACTTTTCCATGGAAATTCCATCTTCATGAAGAAAGAACATCGCCGGTGGACATGGGAATCACCCAACGGAACGACTCACGCGGAAATCGACCACATTCTCGCCAACCGAAGGTGGAGCTTGCTCGATGTCTCAGTAGTTCCATCCTTCTGCAGTGGCTCCGATCACCGCCTCCTTCGAGCGAAGATACGACTCAGCCGAAGGCTGGAAAAGAAAGTCTGTCACAGTGCCGCGAGAAGGAAGGAAGTCGTTTACGACGGTAACAGGCTGGAGGAGCTCACATCAAGATGTGACTGGCCCATCGAGGAGGACCCAACGTACGACTACGACCGGCTTCTGAAAGGATTGCGAGCCTGCGGAGAATGTGCCTCAGTGACTTCTGAGAAGAACTTGGAACGTATATCGAAGACCACCAAGGAATTGCTCGAAAGAAGAAGATTTCTGAGGCAGGATCCGAATGCAACCCATTTCGAGCGACTGATAGCCAACGCCAGTTGCAGAAAAGCTTTGCAGGAGGATCTCAGGAAGTACAGGCAAGATACTGGAAGCAGCCGAAGAAAGACGAAGTCTTGAGAAATGCCGAAGGGACCTCTGTGAATATCACGTACCGCTGGCTGCACTATTAAACGAAGACGGGACTCCGACTTCTTTCCGATACAAGATGGAACCTATCACGAAGAACTTCTATACCAACCTCTTCCGCTCATCAACACCCGTGCCGATGCCCGTTGTTCCCACTGGAAAAGTAGCACCACGAATTCTACCTGCTGAAGTGCGCACGGCGATTCAGATCATGAAAACATCCACGGCTCCAGGACCAGACCATCTTTCCGTCGAATTTCTGCGAGCCGGAGGACAACGTCTACACGAGATTCTCGCGTCGCACCTGACATCTTACCTTCAGAAGGAGAGGATTCCCGACCAGTGGAGAACGTCAAGAACCGTCCTTCTTTTTAAGAAGGGTGAACGGGAAGATCTTCGAAATTACCGTCCATTATGCCTGCTGAGTGTGCTGTACAAGCTTTTCACGAAAATTATCCTCGCACGCATATCTAGGACACTGGATGAGGCCCAACCCCAAGAACAAGCTGGATTTCGCAAAGGATTCAGCTGCATGGACCACATCCAGACGGTTTCGAGGTTCATAGAAGTCTGCCGGGAGTACCGACTGCCTCTCGTCCTAACCTTCGTCGACTACGAGAAAGCCTTTGACAGCGTCGAAACCAACGCCATCCTGTCTGCGCCAGTCGATCAAGGAGTGGAACCAGCTTACGTGAGGACACTAGGCGACTGCTACAAGGACTGTACAACAACGATGCAGCTATTCCATCGCCCCCTAACCATTCCAATTGGGAAGGGGGTTCGACAAGGCGACACTATTTCGCCGAAGCTGTTCACCGCGGCCTTGCAGTGGGTGATGAAGTTACTAGACTGGGAAGAGAGAGGCATACGAGTTGATGGGAGATTCCTATCCAACCTTCGTTTTGCGGATGACATCGTCCCTTTTTCGAGCAGTATCACTGAAGCAGAGGCGATGCTAAAGGAACTAAACGAAGTAGGGAAGAAGATCGGACTGCGAATAAATCGGAAGAAGACTCAGTTCATGAAGAACGCCCTCTGCGAAGATGCAAAAATGGAACTGGAAGGCACCCCTATCATGGAGACGTCTTCTTACGTGTATCTCGGACGTTCGATGAACATGGAGAACGACTTGAGGGAAGAACTTAACATTAGAAGAAGAGCAGCCTGGGCCGCCTTCGGGCCTCTGAAGGAAGCCACTGACCAATTGACGGACCCGGAGCTTCGTGCCCACCTGTTCGACTCAACCGTTCTCCCAGCGCTCTGCTACGCAGCTGAGACTTGGGCCGACACCGTAGCCACGTCGAAAGCTTTAAAGGCAGCGGCTCGGCAGATTTTGCACTTCCATCTTTTTGCATGCTTTGGGCCTTCTCGACCCGTAGATCCCGAATCTGAGCTTTAAAAGGGGGTGAAAAGCCTTTTTCGGGGCGTTTTTTTTTCAATTTCCAAAAGGCAGCGGACGAGAATTTTTCAAAAGAGAGTCGGGAGGACCTGGCACGAAGACCCTGCTGCCTGTAATTTTGGCTTTGTATAGCATGCGCAATGCGGGAAAGCGGTTGAGGGGTCCCGCGCCGTCTAGCGGAGATTACTCGTCCGAACAAGGTGTTAGGGGAGCGAAAGGAGGAAGGGGAGCGACGCTTGGGCCGCCCCCTGGCTTGCAGAATTCACATTTTCGGCCCGGAGTTGCTCTTTTGGTTCACTTGGAGAGCCTCCTATCCATCTGTGTCAAAATTTAATGTAGGTCTATTCTGCCGAGCCGCTGCTTTTAAGGACCACCCACAGAGCGCTCGCGCGCAGTCTTCTGAAGATGACCCGACACAAGCAACATCTAGTCGGACTTCGCAGCACGGATATGAGAAGAATGTCCCGTCTTCGTGACCCAGCGGAATACGTTGCGAAAGCGAAACACCGATGGGCCGGTCACATAATGAGAAAAACGGACGATAGATGGACACTAGGAACATCTGAGTGGATTCCTCGCGAAGCCAAACGTCCTCGAGAAAGACCACCGACGAGATGGGCAGACGTGTTCGTGGAACGGATGGACCAGCTGAGAAATCAGCTGGATACGATTCTTGCCCCTGGAACTCGTGGACGCAGCCACCGACGACGACCAAGAAGATCGTGGATGTCCGAAGCGAGGGACAGGGATCAATGGCGACTTCTGTACTGGGGCCCGCACGTCACGTGAGGACGGGCCATCTAAGTATCTAAGTAAGTGGGTGACATGTTTGCAGTAGCCGGTCGTGAACGTCGCGAGGTTTTAAAACATGGCAAAAGACTATTTCTGAACTATACAGTGAGATTGAATGTCGAAGAAAAGCAAGCGCTATCGTTTCAGGGTACACCCAGCAAAAAAAAGTATGTCAGTTTATCTGCTTTTTGTAACGTTATTTCTTCATACATATAACTTGCAGAAAGGTGAACCTTACTGTGTTGCTAGAGCTGTGGTTGAGCATGAAGGAGTCGAAGAAACTGTAGAAAATAATGAAGACTTTTGAACAAAAAAAGACTTTGCGGCCAGCACAATACAACTATGTTATGGGGTTTGTCTTTGTGCGCTTTTGCGTCGCTGATTTTTACGATAACATAATTCTAGTGCAACACTGCAATACAAGCAGGAATGAGTGTATCTACAGAATGATGTACGGAAGTACTTGTCGGTCCGAAAAAGAAGATGTAACTTCGGTGAATGAAGTGAATGAATGGGAGCGAACAGGGCTCTAAGAGTTCGTCATGGATGAAATTGGAGAAAGGCTTTGGGTGAGTGCATCCGTTGTTGCACCATTGATCTACTAATACTTGCGTACATGTTTAGATCAGCAGCTACCCTGTCCCAAAAAACAGAGCTAGGGCTGCACAACAAAAGCTTTTAGTTTATGGACAATATTTGTTATTGATGAAGAGTCGAAAAAATGGATGATTATTATACAGGGTGTCCGTAAAGTATGTATGCACTGTTTGATCGTTAATATCTCCGTTCCCAGGGGGTCTTTTGCCGAGCTTTAAGCACCATACTGTAGAGCTGGCTTCAACTTAGATTTACAGTATAGAGCGAACCAGCATTACTCACTGTTACTGTAGGATTACGGTAGAAACTTGAAACATATGGTGTCAATGTGGAAATCTGTTTGAGAATTGGTTGAGAATTCATTTGTTTAGTGGAAACGACAACATGTTTAAGGCCTTTCCGTGGCTTGAGGTGCGTGAGATGCCTACCATCAATGGACGAAGTGTTTACGCCAGAGTAGATATCGCTAAAGAAATGGCGGTTGCTGATTATCGTAAGAGAACTTTCTGAAATAAGAGAGATTTTTGATTCAACGATAATACTGTATCTAGTGGCTATCAAGGACTGGCGGAAGGCGTAAAAAATTTTCTCATCAAACTTAATGAAAAGCAACGCCATAAAGTGATCAAGTATTGGCATGGATTTAGAAGAAGCGGTAGCGTTTTATCGTACTTGCACATTGCGACTCATACAAGGCAACAAACGCTTTGTCGACTTATCAACCAGTCGATAGAGCATGCGAACCTAGACCTACGTTGTATCCGCTTTGGCGAACGTCGTGTTCGATGGTTGCATTGTTTGGTAGCCAAAGCGATATCAAGGTAAGGTTGAGCAAGATCATCTCATACATAATGAAAAGTTCTGCGCAATGAAAATTAGTTTTACAGGCTGGCGAGCACTTACTGTGGAACTATGGGAGAAGGGAGAGAAATCCAATCATACCTAGCTTTCCAGACAATTATCCGTGCATATGTCAAGTGTGCGATCCGGCTGCAGCAAAAGGTGAATATTCGTTATTTATATATTTTGTTCTATTGATAATTTTTGTATGCACACTGATTCACACAGCTCCGTATTCATTTTTACAATCGGCAAGACGCAGCATCCTTTTCCAAAGAGTGTGGAATTTTGAGCGGTCTCTCTCAGAGGAGGATCTTAGCTTACATGAAAGGCCTGAATTCGACATTAGAGAACTTCTATTTCTGGTGAAACGGAAAGCGCGCGTAGTAGGTTTGCTGCTGGAAAGAACTCCTGCTGGCGAGAGTTGCGTTTGCAATAAGCAGACGGATTGTTTTCACTAAAAGTGTAAGTATGCACTTTTACCCAGGTTTGGATATGACATTACATCGATGTATATAGGATGTGTTTCCGGACCCTGCCATGTTTCTGGTAAAGGTTGCATCTCCTTTGGCGCAGTTGCTACAAATAGCGACGGAAGCTACTTTCAAACACATGGAATCGATTGTTCTTATTCTGTACCGAAAGCGGAACGATCTAAAACCGCTGGTTATTTTGTTGGGCGCACGCCATCTTGAGGAAAGCTTTCATCGTTACGGCTACTGCGTACCTGTTGTGGGCGAAGAAATTTACGCAGTGGTAAGCTGGATCGTATGCATAGCTTATGAAGGATTTTGTATGGTTTTGTTTGTAGGAATGTTAGGCGGAAGCCAGAGCAACGAAATGCCATTGCACTTGTGTTAGAAGCTGGCCCATCTACCCGTCATTTTCCATACTAACAATAGAGCCGTGGGAGACGATACGCCGTAAACCTAAGCTTCATGAACAAATTACGCAGCTCTTGCAAAATAAGCAGTCTCATAAGTACGCGTGCCTTGCAACCTGCACACTAGGTAGTTGTTTGTATTAGAAGCTGTTTGATATCTTATTTGTATCATATGGCTGTCTTTAGTGTGTCATACATAGTACCAAACTGAGTCTCACTTTCATATTTACCTCTTATGATCTCACATCAAGCTGCAAGTCGGCAATAAATTTATATTAAACATGCGATCGAACAGCTACTATCAAATTTTTCAGCACATTTCGTCTCAACTATGTGCCCTAAAGCTTACTTCATCCAAAAATGAGGCAGATCGAAAGCAAGCATTAACTTTGTTCATTTGTACCACCTCAAAAAGAAAGTTTATTGAAAATCCGAAAACCAGAAACTCCAGGGCCTCAATGGAACATTGTTCTAATAATAGTTCCATAAGACCAACACCTCCACGTCCACTCTCCATAATTCCAGAAAAAATCCAAAAATTGCGCACCCACTAAGATGGAAAAATAGAAAAAAGTCACAAACAAACCCCAAAATAATAAAATCTGCCTGAAGATTCGCTATATTGTAAGTCTGTTGAGAATAAATTAAACTCAAAATTTCATAACTGTAACATCACATCGAAATCACTTTTGAATCTAGGAAAAATTTTTGAAAATATCTCGATTATTAGGAAACCTGTTTGACATTGACCTCAAGTTTCAAAAACCTCACTAAAGCCTCTGACACATCCTTAATTGCATCCGCTTATCTACTCAATACTCCCATGACCCTTACGATTTTTTGGAAAAATTTGAAATTTTTCTAAACTTTCGTAACGTTTAATGTCTTCTAGGTACTCGAAAACCTATCTGATTTCTATTTCAAAAGTTTTTCAACCACTCAAGCAAACTACTTATACATTTTAGAAGTTTTCGATTTTTTCCAAACACCTATTTATTATTCACCTATTTCGCTAGACTTTCTGAAAAAATCTAAAGGTTTTCAAAATTTCGGAACATCCAAACACCCGTAAACATTCGAAAACCCTCATTCTACTAGTTCTAAAAGACTTGGCCACCTTAAGCAAAATTTCAACAACTCTTAAGCCCTTTTACGTTACCTCCGCGACTCATCTATTATTCTATACCTTCTGATCCTCGAATTTTCTAAATTCTCCGACCTTGCGAGCATTCAACATTCCTAAAAACCACTTTGAACATTTTTTAAAAACCTTTAAGAACCTTAAGTTAGGGCCTAACATGCTTAAATACCTTCCGCCTTATCCCCTCAACACTCGTCTATTTTTATAGACCTTCTCAAAGAATCCTAAAATTTTCAAATTCTTGGAATATACGAGCATTCAAAATCCCTCAAAACTACTTTGAACTTTTTTAAAAGTCCATAAATACCTTAATTAAGGACCTAGCATGCTTAAATAATTTTTACGATATCCCCCCAGCATTCCCTATTTTCCGATTTTGAAAAAAATTTCGAAATTTTGGTTCGTCACTTACATATACTATATGTTCCCGTAAAATTTTACTTAGAGTTATAGATGATTCGTGTGTTGCGTCGTTTAGATTAGACGTGTGGTTAATAGATAAGCAGGGCAAGGATTTTGAAAAAAAATTTATTGTTGAGATACGGAGGTATTTTCAGTGCAACTCCTATTTTGGGCTTGAAAAGGGCTTATCACGGCTGACAGATGCTCAAAACGCCCCAAGAACGTAGTGGGATAGCATTTCTAGAAGGTATCGATGTGCTGCACCTTTTCCATGCTATTTGAGAGTATTTGATCCCGAGACTCCCTCCATGGATGATAAAGCTTCAAAATTTCAACTTGAAAATTCGTCAAAGCAGGTCTAAACTGCATTTGAGGAGCCACAAAAATTACAGAGTGTATTTATGTAAGAGTTGCGTCTAACGTGATTTTTGGAGGAATTACGGGGGCAACTTTGAAGGAGCCGATTTTACAACCCGAGCATGCATGTTGGGGGGCTAATAACTCTGCGAATATTATAGGTGGGGCTGGGACTTGTTTTGTTGGATAGATCTCTGAAAATATGATTTTTAGAAAAAATCTTAGAATAGCAAGTTTCCATTAAAAGTGCCTAATTGACAGCCGAATTTTGGGAAATCTGTCAATAATGGCCAGTCTGCGCTTCTATGTCCCTGCAAGTTGCAGGGTCGGGGTAATATCATGTGGTCATTGACATGTAGTTTTGGTAGCTCTATTTTCTAGGGGTAGATCATGGCTGTAGCTACTGCGTAGATGCGCTATTTAAAGGCGATAATGCATATTTTGAGTTTTATCTCCGTGGAGAGTGGGGATGACGGGTTGGGATAGTCATTCTTCTATTCGTATTCGAGGGGACACCATATATAATTCGGAGAAAATGCAGGGGCCTTATCTGTGGGAGCCCGTCTATAAAAATTGCTAGACTTTGAGCCACGCGATTTTTCCTCTTTCTCTCCCCTCATTTTCTCCCTCTCTTTACTACTGCAACGCGTGTGATAGTTACCCGCCGGCCATCTGGACCTGTTCATTCTCCTGGTTAGAGGGCTGAAAACGGCTACAAAGGGGTAAATGATGTTAGAAAAACGCGATTTTCGTACAATTTTTCTTATTTTTGCCAATTTTCCTTGATTTCGATCGTGATGTGGAATAGAAAGTGGGCGCAGCTAACTTGGAGGAGTTATGGTTGTATGATTGTATTAAGTGAGCTTCTATTTCACTAATAATAGATCAAAATGAGATAATAATACCAGGAGAATGAACAAGGTGCTGGCATATCGATATTATAGTACAACTCTGGATGGACTATCGCAGTATGAAACGGAAGGCGACTGCCCTATACGTTTGAAAAATTTTTATGGTGGATCTTACAGCTTAATTACCTATTGTTTATCTTCAAAACCCCGTAATTATGCAATATTAAGTGCTACAACGAACAAATATGGTAAGTTCCAATTCAGTTTGGGCGGAAACTGGATTGGTAGAAGTCTGCTTTGCGACGTTTTGCAGTCTGCGTCTCTTTATTCCAATCTATCTTGCCGAGATAGTGGCAGTGCGGACGCGCTGCTCACTTGGAATATTTTGTCTAATCCGGGTTGAAAAAGACTAAAGGCTATCTTATAGCATATGTACTATAACTGCACACGATGGAGGTTTGAACCAATGAATAATAAAGCGGTACTCGATCCACACTTTAGATGCTGGATCCGCTAGTTTAAAGCTGGATCCACCACTCTGAAGCTGGATCCAAGCTGGATCCACTACTCTAAAGCTGGATCCACTGGTTTTAAGCTGGATCGACCGGATTCAAGCTGGATCCATTACTCTGAAGCTCGATCCGAGCTGGATCCACTGGTTTTAAGGTGGATCCACTACTCTGAAGCTGGATCCACCTTAAAACATCCAAACTGGATTCACTGCTCTAAACTGGATCCAAGCTGGATAGACTGGTTTTAAGCTGGATCCACTGGATTCAAGCTGGATCCATTACTCTGAAGGTGGATCCAAGCCGGATCCACTGGTTTTACGCTGGATCCACTGGATCCAAGCTGGATCCATTACTCTGAAGCTAGATCCAAGCTGGATCCACTGGTTCCAAGCTGGATCCATTACTCTGAAGCTGGATCCATTGCTCTGAAGCTGAATCCAAGCTGGTTCCACTACTCTAAAGCTGGATCCACTGGTTTTAAGCTGGATCCACTGGATCCAAGCTGGATCTATTACTATGAAGCTGGACACTGCTCTAAAGCTGGATCCACGCTGGATCCACTACTCTAAAGCTGAATCCACTAGTTCTAAGCTGGATCCACTGGATTTAAGCTGGATCCACTGATTCAAACTGGATCCACTACGTTGAAGCTGGATCCAAGCTGGATCCACTACTCTGAAGCTGGAAGCACTACTGATGTTACTGGCTTTGAGCTGCATCCAGCGGTTTTGAGCTGGATCCGCTCGTTGGATGTTGAATCCGCTCGATTAAAGTTGGGTCCACTGGTCAAATACTGTATCCTCTTGCTGGATCAATTTTCTTACAGTTTGTAAATTTGGCCTTAGTTTCGCTCCCTCTTTGCCTGATTTCTGAAGCTTGGTAATATATATGTCTATGACAGTGGCGTACCCAGAAATTTTTTTTCGGGGGGGGGGGGGCGACGGAATTTTTTCCTTGACGGGCGTGGTCAATGCCACACTCCGCGAAACCACCAAAAACTGACTGTTTTGCTTTTGTTAAAGATAGAAGTAATATCTAAATGCAATTTTTCCTCGAACATCAAGAATACACATGCATAATAACATATCTCTTATAAATCACATGCAATAGGTTTTAAAAATAAATATGCATCAAAACACATGCTTGAGGAAGGCATTGCTACATTAGAGAAAGCCTTTTGAGGAGATCTCATTTGTGAGACAGATGTGCAAACACCTTGAGATAATGAGCAATTTTACAGATTCAGAAATCAAAATTTTCGGATAAAGGAAGGATACAAAAATTTGCAATCAGGTAGATAGAACGCATGCGTCTCAGATGTAGGTCGTGTTTCGGGATCTGGTTCTAAAAAATGTGATTTTGTGAAGTTTGTTTAATTTTTCAAAACCTTACCTATGTAAAAGAAATTCTTCGATTTCTTCTGGTAAACTCGTCGATGATTTCTTCAACATTGATTAGTATTTTGCGATTTATGTATAGCAGCGCCAATTCAGTCAATCGCTCTTCTGTCGTGGTACTTCGCAAATGATTTTTCAGATATTTCAGAGATGAGAACGTCCTTTCCGGCGTTGCTGAAAGTATTCGCCATTTTATTTTCGTGTATTTGACTCAAGCTAAAGCACCTGTTGAGACCGGTAGCCAAAACTTGGAGCAGCGCATGGATAATTGGGAAAAAGGACGCGTCACAGCCATCCAGTGTTCGTAAAAGGTCGTCTTCCAGAGGTGGTGGTGCTTGCATCCACTTGCATTTCCATGCCTCATACTCAGTTTCAAATATAGTGAGGTCTTGGTGAGGCAGGATGGCTTCGTAAAATCCGAACGTCTCTTTGAAGTCTTCGAATGTTGTCTTTTTGACGAGGCTTGGTAGAAACAGGCGAATTTTCGACGCGAGGGCGTAGTGAGGAGGAAATCGTTGGTTGAGCTCATCGACCAAGCCAGTTAGGAAAGGATCGTAAATTTTGGTCTTGAGTTCTTCTGCACCAACCTGAAAGAAAGTTATAGTTCTCCAATCAAATTCAAAAACCTAAGCTTACCATTTCATCCCTTTCTCTCAAAAAGTTGCCCAGATTCATCGCTCTCATGTCCTGACACAACCGCCGGTATTTCGCTTGGACTCGACTGAAACGTCCTATTCCTTTATCCTTCTCCAACCACATCTGCAGTTGCTGTAGTAGCACCTTCTGCTGTTCGAGTGCCTAAATTGCCAGCTCAGAAAAGTCAAGGTGAAAAAGCTAATCAACAACCTACCTTAGGGAGAGTGTTACCCGGAGACTTCAGCTGTTCCGAGAGTGTCTTCAGAGCTCCCATTGCGACAGACATGAGGCATAGTGCGAACATGAATCGTTCTTCAGCCAAGCATCCCGAATAACTGTATGCCTCGGGTTCAGCTTCTGCCAGGTTCGACAATGCTGCCACAACTGGGATGAAAAGTGATTTGAAACTCAGGCATGCCTCAGCTCGCTCCACCCATCGCGTTTCGCACAAACTTCTGAGTGTTCTTCTTTGACTTTCCGGAGCGCTCCTCTCGATCGCGTCTTTCAGCGCCTGCGTTCTTTTCGGAGAAGTTCGAAAAAAGGAGCTGACTTTAGTCATAACACCGAAAGTATGCCTTATTGGAACGACCGCAGAAGACTTCATTAAAGTCAAGTTGAGGACATGAGCACAGCAGTGTACATACAATGCACAAGGATAGTGCTGACGAATCTGGCTCTGAACACCTCCTCGAATACCAGACATTGAAGTAGCTCCGTCGTAACCTTGCCCGACAAGGTTTCTAAGTTCGAGTCCGCACTCCGCAAGGGTGTTCATGATGAGCTTGGCCAACGCAGGTCCAGTACAGTCCGCTGCTTCAACAAAAGTTAGAAACTTTTCCTCAACGCAGGTCTTTCCATTTTCATCTTCAGAAACAAATCTGACTGATACCGATAGCTGCTCCATCCTCGCTACATCGCTTGTCTCGTCTGCCAATACCGAGAAATAGCGCGCCTTCTTTACCGAATCCACTATCGATTTTTGGATGAGCCTCCCAGTTATTCCGATAACTTCGTTCTGGATCTTACTAGAACTATATTGTGCGTTCCTTCCTCCTCTTCTAAGGTGCTCCGCCAGGCTGCTATCATACATCGCTCTGTAACCGAGAAGCGTACGGACCCTTCTTCAGGTTGCAGTTCCGTACACTGCTTTCGGGTACGATAATTGGCCCACTGTCGCGGTGCCCTCTGAACGCAAGACCACATCGGCCAAGGACTAAGATAGTTTCGATCATTGGGCGCAGAATTTTACGACGGCTTTCCAATCTGTCCATTTCCTCCCGCTGCAGCCTTTCTTCTATATTCGAGCCGGGCGTGCGCATCGCAGACAAGAAAGCTTCGGCTCTTTGGCTGCTGAGCTGATGGTATTCCCGCTGCACGTGAGTGGTGACATAACCATCTTTTCCGAACATTCGGCTAAAGCTCTTGAGTGGCTCGTGCACCAAAGCTATCCTTTGATTAGCGAAGTGATGCCCCTGTGCGTCGGTTTCGGCGAGAGATAGGGCGCAGTATCTGCAAAAAAGACCTCCGAGTGCTGGGCTGTACGCCAGACAACGCGCTTCCGCTCTCTGAAGATGATCCGGCCTTAGACGCCTTAGAGATGGTCCACTCCTGGTCATACGCGTTTCGGTGGGCCATGCCGAAGCCGGTTCTGCGGGGGGTGTGTAGAACTCCGTCAAAAATTTGAAAAATCCGTCAAGTTGCTCATCCGAAAGATTTTGAATGCTTATGTCGAAGATACTTCCGAAGTCTAGAGGATGAACAGGTGGAGGTGCGGGCGCGGGTGCTGTGGCCTCAAGAGAGCGCGAAAGTTCTGCAGAGGTTGATGGCATCTCAGCTTCGTCGCCTGCCTCGTCTATAGTTTCTAATGACTCCATTGACAAAGTTTCGAGCTGTTCTGTAATTTGGAAGCCTAGCGAAATTTTCATCATATGTAAGAATTAGTGCACCTGCGGGGCTTTCTTCTCTACGCGTTTTGGTAATCCATTTGAAAAGGTTAGACTGGCCAGGGAGCGCTTCATCTAGAGAAATGCCCAGTTTTTTGACTGATTTTATGAGATCAGTCTTCTTATCAATCGCTTGGAGAAGAGCGTATAAAATGATAATTAAGAAATTTCAGAAAAATCAGCAACGAGCAACGAAAATCACAAAGTTTGCGGAAATTTTCGAATGTCCTTCAATACTTGGTTTACCCAAATATTAGGTTGGCACATAAGTTTTGCAATTTTTCCCGTAACTTTTTTCATATTTTATGTAGCAATCTCATTTTGTGGCATCATGTAGATCGTGATGTAAGCTGCAAGTCTGCGCAAACCGTTTGATTTTTGATAACGTAGTACAAAAAATCTGAGCATTTTTTGAAAACTGCTGAAAATCAAGGTTTCACGATTTTTTGGCAAACATGAAGCCCTACGAAACCTGATTCAAACATATGACAAAGCAATTATAGGCGGCATGTAGCTGGAAGTTGGCATATTGGAATCAGTGAGAAAGAAATGAAATTTAAACACAAATTGATGTGGGGCGCCTTTGAGAATTTGAACAAGTCAAATGCGTCAAGTTTTGAAGGCAATTTGTCGATAACTAAGCTGCGAAAAGTCAGAATTCGCTATAACTTTGCACTATAGGGTAATCCTATGCGGTATACATGAATATCATGTTCATTTGTCGCTAAAATGAAATTCATCTTTTGATCTCACGAACGAGGCCTTTTCATGCGAAACGGATCTCATTTTTGTGATCAGCATGTCAAATAAGCCCTATAGGCCAAGTTTCAGCAAAATCTGATGCATTCTAAATTTTTTCCCATAGTACCGTAAACCTACCGTAATCCTCACATAAGATGGTAAAACTCGGCGAAAATGTGTGCATTAGAAGCTTACATCATATTCCTTATATTGCCAAAAAATGGATGCGCTACGTTTAAATAGATAAAACCTACATAAAAAGTTGCGTTACTTATGTGCCAACCTAATATATTGAGAACCTTTACCATACCGAACCCGACCGACCAAACCCAGTAGGATTCTGCTGTGTAAAACGTGTTTGACGTTTTGAGAAAAAAGTGCATTTGCAGCCGGATAGAAATTAAAGACTTTACCTCAGGAGAAGATTCTAATAAAGTAGTCAAAATTCGACTTTGACTTTGTGGACGTTTTGACTTGAATCTTGATTTGACAATATGACTTATTTTTGACTTGACAATTTCACTTTGACTTTATTGACATTTTGACTTGAGTTCTTGGCTCAAAAATCGGAAAATTCTGACTTTTTTCGTAACAGAATCGTAGTATGGAAAATGGAAAGGAAAGTTGTAGAAAGGGCTCGAGAATGCATTGAAACTGCATGATTACCCCAAAAATCACAAATTTTGACTTTTATCGTGGCAGACGCGTAGTACGGAACAGAGAGTTGAAGAAACACTCGAAAATGCAGAGAAACTTTGAGTTTTTCTCAAGAAATCAGATTCTGACTTTGTGGCGTGGTGGGGAACAGATAATTGTAGAAAAGGCTCGAGAATTCATTGAAACTGCAAAATTCCTCCAAAAATCATATATTCTGATTTTTCTTGTGACAGACGTGTAGTACGGAGGCAGTACGGAACAGAAATTCGTAGAAAAGCTCGAGAAAGCAATGAAACTCTAAGACTTCTCCAAAAATCATAAATTCTGATTTTTTTCTTGACAAAGGCGAAGTAGGAAGTAGTATGGAACAAAAACTCGTAGAAAGGTTTTTGCCAAGCCAATAGTTCCAAAAACACGCAGATCTTGATTGAGTTTAGGATTAGGGGAATTTTCAAGGAAACGCAAAATATTACTTAAACTCGGAAACTGCGGCAGTGGGGAGCAGAGGCAATCTAATTTGATCATTGCTCAATATTTTGTGAAACTTCGATTGATGACATTTCAAAAAATTGAAGCAGTCTCTATTTTTACTCTTGATAGGATCAAGTCTTGAGACAAAATCAAAGTCTTTGATTCATCCTGTGCTTTTCATTGAGAAAATTTTTGAATGAAAATTCCTTAACTGCGTTGCTACAACCAAGCCTCTCACTTGAATTGAGAAGACAGTCTGCAGAAATCAAGAAACCGTCTGACTACATAACTTTGTCGAAAATGATTGCAAAATTGAATGTAATATTTGAAGGGGAAATCTTACAAGCATTCGAAAAAAGCATTGAACTCACAATAAACAGTTTCATTAAATCGCGGCGACGGAAAGATCGCGACGAATCGTCACGATTTCTCCGCCACTGCGATTCGATGAAAAATGAGACCGCGCTTCAGTAAATCCCGCTTACATGGATTCTTTCCATTTTTGTTCAGCTTCATGTTGTTTATGTTCTCTCGTGGTCTTTCCGTCGCGGAGAGTCAAATAAAAACAGCTTTCGATAGAAGTAAGTTTTGAACATCTGACAGTTTTTGGAATCCTTGAAATATTCTTCAAATATTACCATCCAATATTGAAAAATTATTCTAAACCAAGTTATAGGCTTCAGCAGTTTCGTCAAGATCAATTCGAACATTTTTATCAATCAAGATAACTTACAACTGATGATGATATTTGGAGTAAGAATATTATTAGAATTTGAAAAACCACCACTCCTAACTTACTTCTTTTGAAGGGGATTTTCTTAAATCTCCGCGACAGAAAGATCTCGAGAGAATCCTCGCATTCTCATGATTTGATAAGATTTGATTCTTTTTTTTCACACTTTTACATTCTTATTTGTATTAATAAGCAACAACAAACCAGGAGTGATGGAAAATAAATCAAAAAAGGGAAGATTCTGTGTAAGAATTTATGGAAGCGCGATTTCATTTTTCATTGAATCGTCACAAACGGAAAAATCGTGACGATTTGTCGCGATCTTACCGTTGTGGTGATTCAATGAAAACTGTTCGAAAACAATTATTGAGAATTTGATGCTTTTTCGAATGCTTGTAAGATTTTCCCTTCAAAAATTGCAACCAATCTCGCAAAGACCATTTTGGGCCAATTTATGGAGTCAGACGGTTGCAGACCATCCTTTCCACTCAAGGTAAAGGCACAATTGCAATAGGATCTCAAAAAGTGATCTTGCACAGAAATTAACAAGCAGAATCCAGTAAAAAGCATACGGAATTCGAAATTATAGTAGTCAAAAAAATGAAATTACATGAGAACAGGATGTAAGACAAGAAAGGAAAGAATGATAAAAATTTGGCTGGGAACCCAATAGATTCCGACTTCGGAAATAATTCAAAAAATTAGGTTTGGAGTAGAGAAAAGAAAAGAAAAAAAGGATGATGTGTTGTGAGGAGAGAATCGCAAAAGTTTCAGAAGTTCTTATAGAATGGATGAGTGCGAAGAGTTTTACGTGCAAAAAAATCATGAGGATCCAGAAAAGCATAGAGATCAGCAAAATTTGGGATAACAAAGTAAAGAATTTGCAAGATTCGAATTTGAAGTTTGGAGAGAACGAGTTTGGAGAGTTTTGGAGAGAACTTTACAGCAATCAATGAAATCAACTTACCTCTTTAGATGACGAGTTGCTAAATCAGATGCGGGGAAATTCCTCACAGGTATTGCTGTACTTTTCGCAAGGAGTTACTGTAATATCATCAAATAATGATACTTCTGGGATAACTGTAATTCACTGCTTCAGCAAAAGTCAATTTTTGCATTCATCGTTGTCATAAAAAAATCACAACGGGTTTTTTGGCTAATTTTCACCGTTTTAACTCATTCTATGAGGTGTAGATACCAGACTTCAGTTCTTGTTTGGAAAATGAAACGATATTTATGCGAAAATGTGAAAACTCACCTGAACGATGCTTTGGGAAGCAAATTCGCTGCAGTAGAGACTGTACAGCTCTTGTGAAATCGCCAAAGCACTCCAACGATTTCACAAGAGCTGCTAGAGTCCCGTGCGGAAATCTCCATAACGCTGGAAGTGTAAGAAATTACGGCCATTTCTGAGGATCCGGTTGAATGATTCTTGTGATCAAGTAACGTTTTGACACTAAATTGTGGATTTTCTAAACAGAATGTTTGGGAAGCCAATTTTTGAAGTGATTCAGCATTGCTCCAGCAGACTTATCCAGAACGGAATTTTTCTTGCTTGAGCCACAGACACAGCACCGTCCTGAAATAATCAACAAGTTGCTCTCTTCAAGACGAGGCAGCTTAAATAGATAGGCGTGGCGGTAGCCACGCTTCCGAAAAAAAAATTTTCTAAAGCCGTTTGAGTATTAGAAAATTTCAGAACATTATTTTGATTGTTTTTAAGTGAAAACGAGTCGCTTTCACAGCTTTTTGACTCATATAGACTATTTTCAAATTTTTCGCGACCCATTCTCGGGGCGGGGGGGGGGGCGCCCCCCCCCCTCGGTACGCACTGGTCTATGATAATATATAGTACCATATACGATTTTGTCCGTCTCTTTATGATACGAGCTTGTATGAGCAAAAATGTCGGGAGACCAGTTTTCGCCTCTTCGAACTCCTATGCCTTCGACTAAGATTGGTGACGGAGAAAAGCGATGAGCCTGAGCATACAGTTAAGCGTATATGTGCACAGATTCAATTGCTTAAACTTGTAAATGCCCGCTTCATTCACCTAAAGTTGCTTTTCTGCTTATATATCTCACTGCAGACTAGAGCTTGGTTGACCAATTTGAGCAAAAATGGGGAGAGGATGCGTGCAACGTTTTCGTAGGAATTTGAGCGATATTTCTGTATTCTTGCCACTAGTTCGATATTTCAATGTTTGTGATATATGACATGCTGATGGTATGCGGCTAAAATGCAATTATTTCTAAGGAGAGAACTCAATGCATTGGTTGATCCTGTATTGTCAATACTCCAAGCGATCTAGACCGTTTTAAAACTTCTTCCAGGTTAATATAAGGTAACTTTCAAGACTGAGTAAAAACAATAAACTGCAAAGACAATCTACATCGTGCTTGCGTCTACTGCTGCTGAAATCGAGACAGATAAGGCCAGAAAACTGATTTTTGAACACTTAGCTAATTTAGAGCACAATCATTTTCTCCATCACTTATAAAAATCCTATAGCGAAAATGTGGCGTAGATGCTTTATAGTCTGTTGCCAAAAATCTTATCCGAGTAGCAGCTAAAATTTTCATATCTTTTATCTTTTCAAAACTGGTTCTCAAGCACCATCTGTGGCGGTCAATGCCTCCCTGTGCCTCACTTATCGATTTTCAAGAGGCATGCCACAGACAGTGACTGCTATGCACGGTGCTCTTCAACCGTGATCAATCGTGTGTATCTATTTACGCATGTGCTAGCATCTACTGACTTATAAATTTCGAAAATTACACAAAAAGGTATTAATCTGCAGCATTCTGGAGTGGCTTGAAGAGATTCTGTGCAACGGACAGACTGTCGTCCCTTCAAACAAAGGTAAGTCACCCTCAGCATTGGATAAAATAGAGTAATGTTAACGTAGTGTTAATGTGCTAATCATATAAAGGCAACTTCAGTGTGAAGAATACTTATAAATTATGTTTTAGAGTATTTTGGAAAGATGTTGCAATGAGGACGGAGTTACATGATATGGGAGAATCGGTGGAGACGGAAATGAGTTTGTAAGTGTGGCTTCTACGAACATCATACTCAAGTAAACTTTCACAGTCTAGGTCACACTATGGCTTTCTCTTCTCTCACATCAGAGCGCAGCCGTTTGTGGCGGTAAAAAGCGTTCTCACGGAGCTCTTCAACAGTGGCTAGCCGATCAGCCACAGTGAGTATAGCTTGCTTTCGGCAATCGCAGAGCTTATGGGCAAAAAAGGTTCAAAGCCTTCGCCCTGAAAAAGAGGTACATTGCTGCGTGTCAAACGCTCCGGGCGACCGTGGTTTCTATGAGCAATCGGGTCATGGGGGTGGAGGTTAGTTGAGGTTTTCTAGAAGTGCAGAGATGCAGCTATAGACTCGTTCCAGATCTGTTACCCGACGACCAAGGAAGAGGACATGGGCTTTCTGATGCGAGTTATGGCTTTGGGGCAGTTCTCCGACGATGGCACGGTGTACGCTAGACATAAGCTCGGCACGCACTACGTCCTGCCGCCGTCGATGCTCGTCAACAACGTGAGCCTGCTCGAAGAAGTGGACGACTTTGACAGAGACTGCGCGAGGATGGCATCCACCCTTCTTTGCAAAACAAGAGCTCAAGAGAGCAGCTGCGCTTTGGATTGAAGACAACGCAGCGGATGTGCTGTTGAAAGGCACAACTCCACCGATCCCGAGTTGGATTACAATTGTTTTTAGGTTTAGTTTCTGCATTACTGATACCTCTTTTATTTCGTACTTATGGAGCCCCTAATTAGGACAACTGCGGTCGGTACGCAACTAAAAGAAATCTACTTTTACGATGGAGACAACAACGGCCAGCCGATCAGCGGCAGTGAATATAGCTTGCTTTCGGCGATCGCAGAGCTGATGGACGAAAAGAGCTTTGAAGCCTCAGCCCTGAAAAAGAAACACATTACTGCGGGTCAAATGCTCCGGGCGACCTGGTGTTCATGAACGATCGGATGATGAAGGTGGAGGTTAACATTGGTCACTGCAACAAAGGCGGAGCTGCATGACATTGAAGAATTGCTGGAAACGGAAAAACGAAATGGAATGAAAAACTCAGTGCGCAAAGCAAGTGAAGGGAAGTATATGAAAACAAGAAGCAAAGATTGAGCAAAATTTTTTTCACTAGATTTTAATTTCATTTACGACGCCTGTTTCAGCAAAAATAAACTTGCCCATACGATGACGTAGATGACTGCTTCCGATTCTATATCAACGGATTTCTGAAGTGTATAATGGCAGTAATTGCTCTTCGTACTCAATGTCGTAAAATAAAATTATGGGTATATTCAATGTAAAGCATAAAAATGATTGTTTGTGACTTGTTATACTCAATTTCCTAGCTTTCCCATGACCCCTTACTTCCTGAGCTACGCACTTGTGCTTTCCAAGAGTGTAAAAAGACATCTGATTTTGCTCTACAGGGATCAAGTCCACATTTTGCTTAAATATCGCTCCGGGCTCATACCAGCCTCTTCATTTATCGCACTCCGTTAAACTTCCTCTGCGTCTACATTTTCACAATGCACCGCAAACACAGCATCTCAGACAATCGCTGGGGGCAGGCGGGCACCGGAAAAAGTAGATTGCTGATTTCTCGCACCCCGCTCGCGGATTTTTTGGAAAGCAATCAGGACTTTTCGGAAGACCGCTTGCTGAGTCAGCGGATTTTTGAGAGACCGCCTGTTGAATCTTTTTTTCGCTCTTTCTTTTGCAGATATATTGCTGAATCTCTAAGGAATCGAGAACTCAGCAAGCGGTCTTCCGAAAAGTCCTGATTGCTTTCCAAAAAATCCGCGAGCGGGGTGCGAGAGATCAGCAATCTATTTTTCCGGTGCCCGCCTGCCCCCCGACCATTGTCTGAGACGCTCACCTTTTTCTAAATTTTTTGTATGCTGTCATTTTCCATATAAACAAAATGATATGCGCTTTCATATCATCGCTATCACGCACTTGACTTTCTTGGCTAGAGGTTGAAGATTTGATATCTATGATTTTCACTTCTTGCCGCACAATCTATTTTTCCACAGAAGGGTAGGTCTCGGATTTTGGTGCGTATTGATTCAAAAGAAGTGACAGTACTATATATTGCACGAAATTTGGCGAACTCGATTCAAAACGAAGCTAGAGGGCTCAAATTTTGCAGGCATACTACCATGCTGACTGCTTACTATCTACCATTTTTTGGACCTCATCGGTTCACTCCTTCCTCTCGACCCAAAAAATCCGGATTTTTGACCATTCAAATTCTTTTCTTTTTTATAACTCGTCTAAGAAAGCTGCGGTGCTCAAATTTTGACTACACAAACATTGTAAGACCTGAACACTACACAAAAAGGCCAGCCTTATCGGCTAAGTCTGAGGCCCATTGTGAATATGGGGCAAAATGTCGCTCATGGAGTAAAGATAGCGAAAAGCCGATGGTACCATTGGATTCGTCGGCAAAATTTAGCCCATATATGCCCTTTTCGTTTTTCTCCATATTGAGTTAGAAAGCTGTAATTCCACAAAAAGTCGTGATCGGCGTTTTGTACTTATCTGCCCAAGGCACGCGACAGTACAATATATTGCACGAGACTTGGCGGGCTCACAACTCGGTTCAAAATAAAGCTAGAAGGCTGAAATTTTGCAGGCATACTACCATGCTGACTGCTTACTATCTACCATTTTTTGGACCTCATCGGTTCACTCCTTCCTCCCGACCCAAAAATCCGGATTTTACCATTTAAATTCTTTTCTTTTTCATATCTCAAGTTCTAGGAAAGCTGCGGCGCTCAAATTTTGGCTTTACAAACAGTGTAAGACCTAAACACTACACAAAAAGGGCCAGCCTTATCGGCTTAGTCTGAGGCCCATTGTGAATATGGGGCAAAATGTCGCTCATGGAGTAAAGATGGCGAAAAGGCGATGGTACCGTTAAAATCGTCGGCAAAATTTAGCCCATATATGCCTTTTTCGTTTTTCTCCATATCGAGTTCGAAAGCTGTAATTCCACAAAAAGTCGTGATCGGCGTTTTGTACTTATACATATAGTAATAAGTGATTTTTTCACTCCCAACGCATTCGCGTTGACCAGCGAAAATTCACCATCATAGGCTGTGCAACATAATGCCCTACAATGTATTGCAAAGTCTCTCATTTATTTGGTGAGACCCGCTGGAAAATCGAATAGGCTCACTCAGGAATATTTAACCCGCCGTACTCGGCCCCACATCAACCCCTACCTCTCGGACAAAGATCCTAACCGACCAGTTTGACCTGGAAAATTTTTTGATAATAGCTCCGCCCCCTTAGCCCCGCCCACTCTCGAGTTATGGCCTGGTCTTGAATAGGGTTTTTTCAAAACTCGCTCCAGGGTGATCCTAATATCCTGCAAAAGGCGCAGACTAGATGTATATGTGCAAAATTGCAGACCTCCAACTTTACCGTAACCCGAAATCCGAAAAACCGAGTTTTGAAAAATCGATTTTTTTAGAAACCATCCATAATTCACCAAAAAAATTAGGTTAGGTAGACCTCCAATAGAGAAGACCCCACAATTTTTTCAACTTTTTCTGTAACGTCTGAACATGGTTTTTTTCCGGTTCTCAAAAGTTTTGGGGACGGGGCGCCGCGCACAGGTATCCGGCAAAGGCAAAGATGAGTCTTCGCTGAAAAGAAAAACGGCCACGCAACCTTCCTTCATAATGGTCGTCCGTGAGTTTTTATCACACTCTAGACGCTGTTTCGTCTAAGTTTTTGACTTTTGAGGCAGAGAAACGCGAAGAACGTCGAATTTTGGCGCAATTTTGATGAGAATGCAAAAAATGGAAAAAATCCCAGTTATTCTCCTTAATGATTTAATCATACCCGTACACAGCCATAATGCCTATCCTCTAGGGCTAACCTGAGATTCATTTTATTATTATACCAGTGCGTCATCTCTGCTTCGCAGAGGCTCGCACTGGTCTTACTTCATATGCCTTATCATCCTTAACTAAAGATGGCAATGAAACTCACCGCGCAGTGCCGATTATCGCGAGTAAAATGTAAACAATTACCCATTTAGAATGCTTTTTTCATGTGAGATCGGTGATTTCGCTTGGATGAAACTTTTCGCAAAAGAACAAATACAAATTTGAATAGGTTTTTGGACTCTGGCTTGGTAGCTACCATAAGGACAGTAGGCAACGTGAGCTACATCTTTGTGCAAAAACTTTCCCGAATGCTCAGGTAAAACCAAATTAATCATTTAGCAACCATTTCTTTTTGGCGTCGTCCTCCTAAAGTAGTGAACTTTTGTCCACTTTTTTGGACTTAAGTCCATGGCTTGCACATCAGCATGCCAAACACATCACCGATTTTGCAAAAAGTAGTGATACGGAACCAATTTTGCTAGCCAGAACCCAAGTGGTTCCGTTTGACGTGCAGTTTCTGAAAGATCCAACCAACAAAACCACTCGTACTTTTGCACGATAGGCTCTTATGTTGGTCGCATGCGATGTGCAAAATTTGGGCTCGGGACGTTGGCTGGAACTCGCTCTACGAATTTCGTTACAGACAGACACACAGACATACACACATACACACACACAAAAACACGTAAACAACCTTAGCCCGTTATTATAAGTTATGATGGGTAATCAAACCATCGATGACACCTCTGCCATATAGAGTCTCACCTTTCCTCGGCGTATGCCCGAAACTGCGCAAAAAGAGTCCGACTGCTTGCTGAAATTTTGGTCAGCGCTCGCTGAAAAAAATTATTTGCTGAGCGTTTGCAGAAAATGCTGTATTGCTGCCCGCTGGCATAATATGCGACCGTAAAAGAAGTGCCGCCACCTGAAGGTTTGGCCACGCCCTAAAATTCTGCTGACCGCCTGCAGAAAAGCGCGAGTTTGCGGACCGCCTGCCTCCGGCGATTATCTGAGCAGGTGTGCTTGAAAAACTGAAAATTTCCAATGCTTTGTTTTGGATTTTACTGTTCCCGTGGTATAATTTGCTAGGTTGGCTCCGGCCCTTGGCTGGCATGACCTACCATAACGATGTTCGTTATCATAATAGTTATGGCAATAAAATGCAGTACTACTCATCGATTCTCAGACTACCAAAGTAGGGTATAGGGCATTTGAAAAATCGTGACGATAGCGCGCGC
This sequence comes from Cylicocyclus nassatus, assembly GCA_958299035.1. NCBI lineage: Eukaryota > Metazoa > Nematoda > Chromadorea > Rhabditida > Strongylidae > Cylicocyclus > Cylicocyclus nassatus. The sequence goes on from CATQJL010000112.1 coordinate 34,675,286, forward strand.
GCGACACGCACGCCACTTCCGAAAATCGCATTTTCTTGGTTTACTCCAGTCAAATGGATTTTTTTTGCTTACGTATGATATTAGGTTATTCTGAAAGTAATTTCGCTTTTTTCAGACAGACCTCGCATGTGAAGGATTAAAGATTTTTAAGTGATCTTGGTAGCAATCGATGCAGAATTTCATTTTCTTTCTAAGGTTATAAAATTATTGAAGCACACTTAACGAGCTTTTGGAAAACTACGAATGTCTGCGATCCATGCTTTTTGAGAAACTCAAGTTTCACAATTTTTCTAAATTTTTACATCAATCCTCCGAAGAAGTCCAAGTAACGATTCGATAGAGCAAACCCTACAGGATAAAATCCAATTTTTTTCTTCTTCACATAATTCCTCAAAATTTTTAAATAGAATTCTGATTGATGCTACCAATTTCCATTCTTGGTCAACTCAAACATCGTAGAACATCACGGTAAGCAGCTCAAGCGTCATTCTATGCAGGTTTTTCTCCTCTTAATGGATGTTTTGTTGTTTCCCCTTCAAGGAGTTTTTGGGTATAAAATCTCATAATCCATATTTTCGAATGCGTTCCGGGCTGTACCCGGAGAAATCGAAATTAGATATCTCGGTTCCGTAGACTCTCATTCGCTTTGCAAAACTGGTGTTAGATCATAATACCATCTTGGAAGTTTTGAATTTCGAAGATTTATTGGTGTTTAATGCGAACGTAGCTGACCTAGGCCTTTCAAAATTCGATGGTTTCAATAATAAATCTTTTAAGAAATTATGGCGAGATATAAGAACGACAAAAAAGTTACTCCATATCCTATAAGGTTTACTCTATCGAATCGTTACTTGGACTCCTTCGGAGGATTCATGTAAGAATTTGTGAGATTGGGAAACTTGAGCATCTCAAAAAGCATGGATCGCGGACATCGCGGACCCAAAAGCTCATTGATCATGCTGCAATAGTTTCATAACCATTGGAAAGAGGATAAAATTCTGCATCGAATGCTTCAAGATCTCTTAGCAACCTTTGTTCTATCACATGTGGCGTCTGTTTGAAAAAGCGAAATTACTTTCGGAATGACCTAATAATATTTAGACACTGGAAGTGACTGACCTGAACATTGAGGTGACGCCTTTTTGCATGAGCGTTTTATGCTTCTATGTGTGCAAATTCCGCAGTAAACCGTCGTCACGATTTTATAAATGAACACTATACAGTGGAATCTGAAAACTGAAATTATGAACTTCATTTTGAAATTCGTCAAAATTTAGAAATTTTCTGATTGATTCAGATATTCCAAATCACAGAAAGACACGAGGTTTTGCAATTATTGCTTTGAGACAGAGATTGTCAGTTTTCTGACTTTCAATTGAGATTTCAAATCAATCACTTTTCCTATCTGCTGCATCAAGTAGGTTCTGAATAATCGAGTTAGAGCTCAAAAGGGGTAAGCTTTAGAAAGTTATAATGATGCGGCACTTCCGGTGCATTATTGCGTTTGAAACGCAGTTCTGACGCTGCTGTAGAAGTTATATTCAGCTAATTCAACTTATGTTTCTCCATTATAAGAATTATATGCACTTAAAACGAGTTGTGAGGCAGACGTAATCTCTAACAGAACTTTTGAAATTGTAAACTTGGAGAATCCGAGTAGAAGGACTGCCTCTTGAGTCAACGTAGAAATTCGAGAAGAGATGTATATTGCTGAAGACAATGATGAATGCTCATCTCAAAACTGTATTCCTTATTTGCAAAAAGTTTTTCAGAAGAAGGCTGTGGCGTCAGAAACAAAAAGCAAAAAAATGTTTAAAAAAATGCGGACATGCAACCCTCTGCGAAATAAACGACAGCATTGATGCTGCTTCTAGCACGATAAGCACTGCGCTTCTATACTGAGCAATGCATTAACGTTGAGCATTGTCAAACTTTGAACTTTCAACAGGAGCGTTCCGCAGATAAGGGTTGCAGTCTGGCGCTCCTTGTAAATACGATCGAATACACACTAAAGTACCCTCGCCAACTTCTCAGATAATCGCTGAGGGCAGGCGGTCCTCAAACTCGCGTTTTTCTGCAAGCGGTCAGTAGAATTCTGGGCGTGGAAATCTTCAGCGAGCGGTACTCCTTTTACTGTCTAATGTTCTGCCAGCGGGCAGCAACACAGAATTCTGCAGGCGCTCCTCAAATAAATCTCTTTCAGCCAGCGCTGGTCAAGTTTTCAGCTGGCGCTCGGACGGTTTTTAAGCAGTTTCGGGCGTACGCCGAGCAATGGTGAGACTCTAAATGACAGAGCTGTCATCGATGGTTTGATTACTCAAGTTTAAGGTACTTTCTCTAAGCGGAAAGTACCTGGGGGCTGCGCGGTCCTCCACAAAGGACCGTGCGGCTCTCGAAAATTTTGCATATTCTCGCGGACTTTCCGCGAGAATATGTAAAATTATTGACGGCCGCACGGTCCTTTGCGAAGGACCGCACAGCCCATAGGTACTTTCCGCTGGGGGAAAGTACCCCAAACTTGAGTAATTAAACCGACGATGACAAAACTGCCATATAGAGTCTCACCTTTCCTCGGCGTATGCCCGAAACTGCGCAAAAAGAGCCCGACTGCTTGCTGAAAGTTTGGCCAGCGCTAGCTAAAAGAAGTTATTTGCCGAGCGCTTGCACAAAATGCTGTAATGCTGCCCGCTGGCAGAATATGCGACAGCAAAGCAGTGCCGCCCGCTGGCGGCTTGGCCACGCCCCAATTTTCTGCTGACCGCCTGCAGAAAAGCTCGAGTTTGCGGACCGCCTGCCCCCAGCGATTGTCTGAGCTCTTGATTCTGGAGTTTGATGGTTAGTTAGTACTCTGCGTTGATACCACTGCTTAAAGTGGTACTTTTATTGAGTGCAAAAAGAAGTAGTTTACTCATCTTTGAAACAACGTTAACAGATCATGACCATCTCACTTGATGTGCCAATATTTGGAAACCTCAAAATTCGCTGAAACTTGGTCCACAAGGGTTACTTGACATGCTAATTACGAAAATAATGCTATTATGCTTCTTGAACTGCAGCTACGTACATACCGCTCACAGAATGTGCAAAATTTCCGTGAATGTCGCAGAATTCCAGGAATTCCGCGAAGGTTCGCGAAATTTCGGGAATTTCGCGGAATTCCAGTCTGCGACATTCACGGAAATTTTGCACATTCTGTGAGCGGTATTGTACATATTTGGTACCAGCATTTGAAGCTGAATCAGAATATATTTCCTTGTCAAAAGGCCGAGCTAAATTAGGTAGCTTCCTTTATGAGATTTCGGTTTCGCATCAAAATATTCCCTTTTTCCGAAGTCGTTTCCACTATCCAACATGTTTTTGTATTTACGCAAACTTTTTCGTTTCATGTATGCTTGAAATCTTCCAAGCGCACATTTCTTCCGATCTGCGGTGTATTATACGCACTCCTTCTCTATTATGCGGATACACTCATACATTTGTGATTAACGCCAACGTCAGACCAGCTCTGCTTATTGAAAATATGAAGAGTGTCGTGATAAAGACGCGATCCGAACTCAGCCCTTTTTTCTTAATTTGTTTACAGTTGTGTATGTTACTCATTTCTGGCACAAAAAGCCTGTCACATGGCTGACTCTTTATGCTCATCGGCCAGCCTCCTCCTTGCCGATGCCCGTTGTGCTATATTTGTCGTGTACCAGAGATACCGCTTATTTTGTTGCTGAATAAAACCATCATATTCCTCTAGCGTTGACAGGGGAAGGAAAAGGGCGAAAACATTCCCACTGAACCACCGCAATTTTGGTGCATCGGCCGGGAAAGTAAAAACTCGCCGATTTCTTTACAGGTGAAATTCTTGTACATCTTGTCAAAGCAAGATGGAGTTGGTATTGCTGATAAAACCGCTCACCATAAGCGCCAAGACGCTAAAAACATTAACAAACATGTACAAGGAATACACAAAAAAAATTTCTCCTCCGACGACGAAAAAGCCTAAGACGAATGTCTAGCAGCCGCAGATTTAATAAATGAAGGGTAAACAGATCGTTGTTGCCAAAGACGAGCTAACAGACCTCGTCGCTCAAATTGAAAAAGAGTATTACAGAATTCAAAATCAGATTGAAAAAGAAGACTTCTCCGAGTGTTTGGAGAAGCTCGAAAGCGAAACGAGTTTCAACGAATTGGGTACAGCAACAGAAATGATTTATATGCTCAGAACTAGGCTAACCGAATTAATTAGCACCCGGAACAGACTGAAGAGCAAACTAGGACTCACTGTGCACACAAACAAATTATACAGTAATTATCAATGAAAATCCGACTCAAAATATTAGGCTGGAAACTAAGTTTTGCAACTGGTTTCATAACTTCACTCTCTTTGAATATGGCGCACTCAAACTTTGGCATTATGTAGAAGGCAACGTGAGCTACAAGTGAGCACAAATTGTCTAAATTCTGAACACGAAATAGAAAAGTTTTGGGCGTTTTTCGAAAACTAGTGAAATTTGGGAGTTTTTGGGGTTTCAAGCTAAAATGAAGCCTTTGGCAGCCTAGTCCATGCGCAGTAATCCGGACACGTCTATAAATTATTGCTGGAAGATGACTCCTTTGGCCTAGTAAGAAAGAAACAAAATTTAGAGGCATGTCGAGATTTGGCGTCCTCATAAAGTCGAACGAGTCGATGTATGCAAGAGCTGCTGGGGACGTCCGTCAATGACTAAAGACGAAGCTCAATTTCCGCCGAGACTTTACGTAGTTAGGTTATCTGCAGGGTCAAGCAAGGGGTGCGGCACACGATCGCTGGTTATGATCCCCCCCCCCCCCCCTGATTGCTGTCTTAATAAGACCCCCCCTCCCCCTGAACTATATACCTAAGATAGCATTGCCATAATTGAGAAAGAGGTCAGGCACAAGTCTTTCGAAACCCTTCCCCCTCCCATGAAAGCCCTCAAACGACCCCTTCTTCCTCCTTTCAACCTCTGGACCTCAAAGTCTGACATTCTGGAGGACACCATCTTTTTCTAGAGAGTTTTCAGATTTCTGAGAGCTGTACGCCCGATTTTCTCTGACTGCACTTTACAATCACACGTAATTTGACGGCTGATTTTGATCTGAATGGGCATATTGAAAGGGCCATAATTTTCTTATGGGTGGTTCTTTCGGCTTCAAATTTCCAATGTAGCAACAAGAAGCTATGTGCTCAATACTCATACCAGCAATGGAGCACTTTCTGGATTTTGAAGGCAAGTTTAGGGGGTGCGGCACACCCCCTTAAAGGCTGCGGCAGCCGCAGCTTTTAAGGGGGTGTGCCGCACCCCATTAACTATATCAAAAAACATTTTTAGCGGACAATATTTATATGAATCGATAGCCTAAACCTTGTAGATTCCATAGGACTGTTTGGAGCCTGATTTGTCTTCTTAGCTCTAAGTAATATTTGGTGAAAGCACAGCGATCAAAAGCGAAAAATGGGAAAAACGAGATTTTGGTTGGCTTCTAATTCCACAGTTTGCAGGTCTTCTGAAGCGAGATTCCTGAGGTGGACAAAGAGGGAGTAGTGCTTTGTCTTGAGTGCAAAAAAGGATAGCTAATTCACCTTTGAAACAAAGTTAACCATATTGGAATTTGACCATTTCACTTAGGTAGCCTAGTATCTTGAATCTTCAGAATTCGCTCACACTTTGTCTACAGGGGTTATTTGACATGCTAATTATGGATAGGATACGAATATCATGTTATCACTGTCATCAGATTACCCAACTACGACCCCCTCCCCTTTTGACTCCTCAATACGACCCCCTAGGTGTGGCGTGCCGCACCCCACGCTTGACCCTGGTTATTTGACTTGCCAAACGCGAGTACCACATTCATTTATTGAATCAACGCCTTTTTCCTTGTTTAGGGTGAGACCCCATATCGTACACCTACAGTAAACCTACAAAAAAAGCCCTTATCACGCAATTTCACTATCGTTTTCGTGATCAGCATGTAGGATAATACCCCTATGCCAAGTTTCAGCCGAATCCGTCAAACTTTGAATTTTTCCCGTTCATACACCTGCCGTAACCCTCACTGCGACGTCAGAAATTGGTAGGACAGCAGCTGCGCTTGTAGCTTACGTAATAACCAACGCAGTGGCAAAATTTGAGTGCGCCATTGCGACCTTCCTTGGTGCCCACGTGTCAAAACACTTTCATCAGTAGTTCCCAAGGAAGTATCCAAAACATGACTTATGTGAAGGTATGAGAGATATGATGAAACGCAGTAAAGAGATATTGAAGCAAACATGTCTTACTGTTATCAGATGTACTTTCGAAGTAGAATTCTATTTGAATGAATTATTTCCCGCCATTATAATCTTAGTTGGTAATGGGCCACGCATTCCGCACCTCATGCACAAGAGGCAAACGCACACTAGTACTGAACCCATATTTACGCAAAATAAAAGGTCTATTTTGAAAGATATGAGTGTTGAGTGAGAGGGAAGTTATGAGACCAGTTGCAAAACTTAGTTTCCAACCTAATAACAACAATGAGCAACAAGGATTCATCACGGCAAACGAATGGCTATCCAAGAACAGCAATGATAGCACTGATGCAAATCAAATACAAAGCTGTAACAATGTGAAGACGATCGCACTGGAAGTGCCAAAGCTCTACGGAGTCGAGGAGGATTTCCTAGAATGCTGGACAATCTACGACACGTTGGCGACAGGAACACCACACTTAGCAGAGTGGAAAAATGTTGTCCTTGAAGGACAGTCTGAAAGGAAAGTCTGACAACGCGATCAAAGACATTCAGCTAATACCACAAAATTGGAATGGATGATTGATGCCTTGAAAAAGAAATATAGCAATAAGCCAATAAACAGGGCAAGAAAGTTCGTAGTTACCTTCACTTCAGCGACACAGCGGAAAGTTGTGCTCACGTGTTTGACCGAATTCAAATGTTGGTGAACCAGAAGGTCTCAACAGGTCAGGACATACGCAAAACAAATGACGCAATGTGGACAGAAATGACCCTAGAAAAATTCCCTTATGACATACAATACCGATCATAATTCGTCAAAAAAGTCGCCGGAGTGCGGCGCACTCCGCCACATTCCGCCCCACTCCGGCGCACTGCGCCGCACTCCGCCACACTCCAACGCACTCTAGCGCACTCCGCCGCAGTCCGGCGACTTTTTTGACGAATTATGAGCGGTATTGTACGTTTTAATGCCGTGCAGTTTTTGTCCTCATAGCAAGCAGCAAGGCACCCATTCAGATCGCTGTTGAAAGTTCGTTCAATGCGACCGGAAACCTCCTCCACTTTATCAAAAATGCAGGACGAAAGGTAGTTTGCCTGAGAAATAAGTATAACAAGCTCTGTTAATATTAACATAAGATCATCTTGATATGAAGATTAGTATTACCTGAACAAGAAGTAAGACGGGGACAAGCCACTTCATTTTCATAGAAGCCGACTCTTACCTTTGGGGTAAGCCTCTCAAATGCTTAATTATTCGAAGTGGTGGTTCCTTAGATACCACAAACAATGGCAATAAAATTTTCCTAGGGATTTGATATTAGTCCAAATTTTATATGGGTTTCCTAGTTACATATTTCTGTCGTGTTGTCGCCATAATTGAATTTTACCTTTAACGATCCTGCGAAGCGGCACTTGATTTGTCGTATTGGACAGAGCCGACTAACAACGCGCTGATTCGAGTCGCATGAATTTCCATGCAACTTTTGCCTAAATCGCAGGATCAGGTCTCGGCACAGATGGCTTATAAGCGAGTTGGGAGTTGTTTTTCGGACAAAAAGCAAAGAGGATATCGTTTTTTAGTCGAAAAGACGCAGGTCACGTTCTTTTAGTCACTTTTCGTTATTTGAGGTTTTTTACGTTCGGAGAGGGTTCAAAGGGAGTTCGTTTCTTGCATTTTCGGAAGGCCACCTCGTGCCGAGCCCTGCTCAGGATATAAACAGGATTCTGATTTGAAGGACATCTGACTGTTGGTTTTTGGATGTACATATTATAGCAAATTGGCTGAGATTAGTTAGACGTGCCGTGATGGTGGGCAAAACGTTAATGAAACTGAGATTTGCTTATTTATTGTTATACACTTTGAGTGTGCGTTAGTAAACAACCAAACGCAAAGTGATATAGGCCGTCCGCGCAGGGCGCGGAGAGTGCACAAGGTGTGTATTGCGCGTCACTCCTCTTTCCTCGTGCACTCTCGCCGCCTGTTTTTCTCTGCGCTTCTTCCAGTCGTGAACTGCCTTCAATCTACGCAACAGCGTTGCTCTCCGTGCGCAGCGCGGACGACC
>CATQJL010000112.1:34683618-34823675 GCA_958299035.1 Cylicocyclus nassatus
AGAAACCTGGACATATACAGTCTGCCCCAATCCCAACCAGGCCAAAATTGGCATGGCGGGAGTCCGCGTCGCTAGGATTCGCGGTCACGCCCACGGTCTGCTTCTCTGCTCTCTCCTCAATCCTTTGGCGCTCTCCGACAGCGCGCATATGCAGCGCAGACCGCCAGCGTTGCGAGCGCGCAAATTCACGCCGACGTCGCGGCCTGATCCCAATTGGAGCAGACTGTATCTGCCAGTTTTGAATATCTGTAGAAGGTTGTGACCATTCACGAGAGTTGCGCATTTTTTATTTGACATGATAGTTTTATCCACTAAGGCTGGTAGAACATATTGTAACTATCACATTATATGATAAATTGTTCTTATACTGTTATCCTAAGGTAAAACTGCTTTGAATAAATTGAAAATTAGCAGACTCGCGTGTTTCTGAGTAAAGATCCTCGGGGGAATGATCCTCTCCCCATCGCCTCGTGCATAGCAGGGATGGCCACTGGGGATCATTCCCTGGGGTAAAGGACGATATGCAGCTGATAGCTACGGCGTTTATGGAGAGCTGGCACGATTTGCAGCTTCAATTATGTGTAGAAATGCTGGTTTGAATGTCCGCGGACCCCCTCCCACCTTTTTTTCGGCAGCATAACGTCTTCTACCCATTCACTGCATATACACCTTGACTTCTATCATTGAACACCTTTAAGCTGAAATGGGCAGCATGGGCGAAAATGGGCAGCACGCATGAAACAGCTGGAATATAATAGATGTAGCAAATATTTCTTTCGTGTGCCGACCGCAATCACGGCAGACGGCATTCTGCAACCACTAAATATCGCCGAGACACATTGAAGGCGAGTAGCTATCAAAAGATAAGAAAAAAGCAATAATTACTGCAAAAAAGCGGAAGCAAAGTGACCGCGCTCGATCGCCCCTTCTGCATTAGGGGGTCCCCTCCCGTACTCCCAGGGGATCCTCTCTTCGGTATTGCCTTTCTGCATACGGGGATTCGCGTGGGGAAGGGAGGGGAGCCCCAGCGGATATCATTGCAATGGTTAAACTCACATCTCCTCTCCGCGGGGATGTACGTGCATACGGGCCTAAGTCTTGTTACACTTTTAACTTCTTATGCCGATAAGTAGTGCACTTCATGAATTTAATAGGGCTCCATGGCACCATTCGATAGAGCAAAGAAAGCTCTACAAGATGGATGCAAGAGTTCGCACCAGCTTCGATCCACTGTAAGTTTGCATCCCTGAATCTCAGTCGTACTGAAGGAAAAAATTGAGGGATTCATGTCTTTGTTCAAAAAATCCTACGAATTTCCAACCTGCTCATACAGATTGCAGTCCACATCAGACACCCATATGTACCGTTGCTGTACTTTTTCCTCATCTAAAAAATGAGAAAACGAAAGTTTTCTTGTTCTTACAAAACGAAGCTATGCTGTTTCTGTTCACGTAGTTGTATACCACAAGCTCTTAAAATATAGCCGTAAATTTCCAGCTTCCCTTAAGTCCTAGTTGTCGAAAAATACCGATTTTAGCTTTTCTCACTCGGGTTTCAATGCTAAATTTGGTATTCGAAAACTAGGTTGTGGAAAGCTGAAAATTTACGATTATACTTTAAGGACGTGTGGTATACAACTACATGAGTACGAACAGCATAGCATCGTTTTTGTAAAAACAAGAAAAATTTCGTTATCTCGATTTCTAAATGAGGAAAAAATACGGCAACGGTACATATAGTGTCTGATGTGGTGTGCAATCCGTATGAGCAGGTTGGAAATCCGTAGGATTTTTTGGACAAAGATATGATTTTTTTCTAATTTCTTGAACCTTCAGTGCGACTCACATTCCGAATGCAAACTTCGGTGGGTAAGCTGTGGTGCGAAATTTTGCGCACCTTCTTATAGAGCTTGCTTTGCTTTATCGAATGGTACACTGGAGCACTATTAAAGTTATGAAGTTTACGACTTATCGTCGTAAGAGATCAAAGTGCAACAAGACTTATGTAATACTTCGTTTAGGGTGTCTGTCGGATCAGAGGCGAACTTAGCGCTAAACATGGCGCATGGTCATTGAATGTCGAAATCACCGACGAATCTGTGGAGTCCCAACACTGCGTCGTTGCTAATCTACTACTTGAGAATTTGCTTGGCTTTACAGTCAAGCAGTGTGAGGTAAGGGCTCTTAACATCGCTCAGAAAAGCGCTACAAAGCAAGCAACATTGCTGCATGATTCTGAATAGCTTGTATTCGCTGCTCTGACAATAAGGCAACACTGTAAAGAACGGAAGTGGAGAATTGTGTACGAAAACAAGCCTTTTGACTTCCTATCGAATGTCTTTTCACTATTAAGAAGTTTTTGGAATCGTTTCAGCGCCGCTTTTCAGTACATTTTGCTAAGCCTCTTCATGTAGATACATCTGGCGTTCTTCACACGTTGGCCTTTTCTCCTTTCTTACTGTAAGATGCACCATATCGTTCTACCATGACGTGCGCTTTATAAGCTTTTCGCAGTATTATTGCTTCCAATATGCAAAATGTCTCAAAATTGTTGTGTACATTTGATCTTTGATAACTTGTTTGTATGGAGAGCTTTCGTGGCCATCCAAACACGATGTTGTTTGTGGAGCTAGTTTCAACTTAGGATTGTTTTTATCACTGTAAATTACTGTGGAAACTTTAAGCATAGAGCGCCATTGAGAAATACCGTCATACCAAAAATTTTAAAAAGACCAGCAATTTTCCCAAGCCTAGGCGTGCTGACTTTACTTTATGTTTTTTACATGTTTTAAAGGTTTTCTGAAGCATAATCGCATTTTGAGAAACATTGGGAAGACAGTGTTACTATATCAGGCGTAATTTACGAGAAAGCACTGCAGTAGAGTACAGTCTTCATAGTTAGTTTTATCGCGCCTGGTTAGCCTAGTGTAAGAGTTTTCGGTTGCTTGGTTTGTTTTTAAGGCAATATAGTCCCTCTACAGCTCAAAACCTTCTTCAATGGTCCTACTGCAATCCTACAGTAACGATCAGTGATTTGCTCCATAGTGCAAATTATGTTGAAGCCAGCCCTGAACACGATGTTTGACTGGCCTTGAAAGCTTTCTCTAAAAGACAGTTATTGAAAACCGGGCGTTATACATCTTCTTGGGACCTTGCACTATAGGAAATGCAGCGATGATTTTGAATTATTAGATATTAACATTAAGCGCTAAACATGCACTTTGCATCGCTCATTTCTGAAATAAAACTTGGGGGTATCCGCTTTGAGTAACTCTTTCGGACCGAGTTATGCTCCCACTGAATCCAAAAACGGTCAGAAAATGCTGCATTTGCCAAAGCAAAGTTGTGAAATATTTGCATCACTGTTCAGTTGAAGAAAAATACTAGCTTGTCAAATTCGTGTCAATAATTTTGATCTCGTCTTGAATCTGCGCGAAAGTAGTGCCTACATGCCATACTTACAAGGAAAGGAAGATCAGTCGAAGTGGCCTCTTAATATGGGACGGATACTATGAAACGCTGTTTCCAAAACTACGCTCCTCACTGCTGTGGGTTCGGGATGAGGAGTTACGAATTTTTTATGCGCAAAAATTTGCATGTGCAAATAGGGTAAAATCGGTGGTAACATTTTTCCTACGGCTTGTAAGATTTTCGAGTTACTCTTTGCAATAAATATTCTTAATTTGAATATATTCACCCAACTCTGCCACTTTGGAACACTTGGAAAAGTCAACGACTTCTTACACTGATCGTCTGAATTTTTTGCCCATAAAAACCTTCAACCTTCATGGAACCTATCGCAAAGAACTTCTATACCAACCTCTTTCGCTCATCAACACCCGTGCCCTTGCCCGTTGTTTTCACTGGAGAAGTACCACCACGAATTCTCTACCTGCTGAAGTGCGCACGGCGATTCAGACCTCAAAGACTCGTTGCTCCAGGACCGGACCATCTTTCCGTCGAATTCTTGCGAGCCGGAGGACAACGTCTACGCGAGATTCGCCTCATACCTGACATCTTACCTTCAAAAGAAGAGGATGACCAGTGGAGAACGTCAAGAACCGTCCTTCTCTTCAAGAAGGATGAATGTGAGGATCTTCGGAACCACCGTTCAGTATGCTTGCTGAGTGTGCTCTACAAGCTTTTCACGAAATTTATCCTCGTTCGCATATCCAGGACACTGGATGAAACCCAACCACAAGTACAAGATGGATTTCGCAAAGGACTCAGCTGCATGGAACACATCTAGACGGTTTCAAGTGTCATAGAAGTCTGCCGGGAGTACCGACTGCCTCTCGTCCTACCTTCGTCGACTACGAGAAAGCCTTTGACAGCGTTGTAACCAACGCCATCCTGTCGGCGCTCATTAAGGAGAGGACCCGGCTTACGTGAGGATGTTAGCTGACTGCTGTAAGTACTGTACAACAACGATGCAGCTATTCCATCGTCCCCTAACCATTCCAATTGGGAAGGAGGTTTGACAAGGCGACACTTCGGCGAAGCTGTTCACCGCGGCCTTGCAGTGGGTGGAGGCATACGAGTTGATGGGAGATTCCTGTCCAACCTTTGTTTTGCGAACGACATCGTTCTCTTCTTGAGCGGTATCACTGTAGCAGAGACGTTGTTAAAGGAACTAAACGAAGTAGGGAGGAAGATCGGATTGCGAATGAATTGGAAAAAGACTCAGTTCATGAAGAACGGCCTTTGTAAAGATGCGAGAAATTGGAGGGCACCCCTATTGAAACGTCTTCTTAGTGTATCACGAACGTTCGATAAATATGGAGAACGACTTGAGGAAAAGGCAGCTTGAGCCCTTTCGGGCCTCTGAAGGAAGCCACCGACCAACTGACGGACCCGGAGCTTCGTGCCCTCCTGTTCGACTCAAACGTTCTCCCGGCGCTCCTTTAGGCAGCTGAGACTTGAGCCGACACCGCAGCCATGTAGAAAGCTTTACTGACCACCACAGAGCGCTCGAGCGCAGTCCTCTTAAGATAACCCGGCACAATCAACATCTTGTCGGCTTCGCAGTATGGATTTAAGAAGAATTTTCAGTCTGAGCGGAATACGTTGCGCAAGCAAAACATAGATGAGCTGGTCACATCGTGAAAAGAACAGGCGACAGATGGACACTAAGAACATTGGAGTGGATTCCTCGCGAAGCGTAATGTCCACGAGGAAGACCTTCAACGAAATGGGCAGACGTGTTCGTGGAACGGATGGACCAGCTGAGAAATCAGCTGGATACGATTTTTCGCACCTCGAACTCGTGGACGCAGCCACCGACGACAACCAAGAAGATCGTGGATGTCTGAAGCGAGGGACAAAAACTTTTGTACTGGGTCCCGCACGTCGCGCGAGGACGGGCCATCTATGTATCTAAGTAAGTGAAACTCCAAAATACCTTGCTTACAAGCTCACAGCAAATAAGAAACGTACAATTAGAATCAGCTTTCCACCAAAATTGCTACATCGACTAACCTTTCTTCCCTTATTGGTGGGATCAAGGCTCATTTTCCGCTTTTATGCAACAGCCTTTCATCTCCCACAGACCAAAGCAATCCGTGTAATATGCATTGGTTTGCACAGATATGAGGAGCACAAATTTAATCGCTACTCGAGAATTACAAAAATAAAGGATTCGGCGTTCCATTCATTCGATACGTGTGTTAGATCTAATACAGTTTTGTATTCGCAAAATGTGTATTCGCTCTCAAACATCGGACTTACTGTTGTCACCGGCTTTTAAACAATTCCGGACACTAACAGTTTCTGTCCAGATTTTTGAATTTTTTTGCGTCTACGTTACAGCTTCAATATTCTATTAGCTGACTCAAAAATGCATTTACTCTTCTGCTCAGCGGTTTTTTCTGCCTTTATCTACGTTTCGGACCTCATATGAGAAGCTTTTAGATCGAGTATTTGTTTACATTTCATTTGAGGCGGCCAAGATCCCAGAGTTTTGAAACTTTCCAATATGCAGGCAGGAGCAAGGCAAATATAGTGTGTTGTTAGTGCATTCCAGTCAGCGGTGCTTCTACCTTAATCTGACAGCAAAGGCCCTGACGAAAGCGACTAGTCCGAAACGTTAGCCGAAAATGCTATAATAATCTTGGTGCTGGCTGAATCATCGAAAGTATACCATTGTGAGCCTCTGCGAAGCTAGGCGAAGCTGACGCAGTTGCTTATGCTTACTCTTAGATCAACGCCGATTGGCATTGGCGGTCCAAGACAGTTTTGAGGGAAGGGGGAGGGAGAGGCACATTTTCTTACAGCTACGCTCTTCGAGAAAATTTTGGGATTCATTGCAGTGAGACCTTGCTAGCACGAGTGGCAAGATGGTAAATGTCATTGAAAACAAACTGTATTCCTTGGCGATTTCAGTAAGAATCTGATTACAGGCTACTTTCTGAACATTTGAAAATGACTGAAAAACATATATGCACGAATTCTATGCATGAAATTGAAACCCCTTCCATTTCATTGACTAATGATACCTAGCTTACACTCTTGTCTTATCAACAGATTTGCAGAAACTCAGCAGAGAAAAGAATATTCGTGAGCTTTCGCAGTGCAAAGAGCGCGCTATGGAGGTGCGCATTTTGATATTTAATTTTTCTTCTTCATCTTATTACTTCAGGTAATGAAAAGCTTCCAAAGACTAGACCTAGTTTTTTCACTGGAGGTTCATCCCGAGAAAGCAAAGCTACCCGCAATCGTTAAGGTTTGCAGCTTATACGAAGCATTTCTTACTATTTGATTTTTGAATGTCTGTCGAGTGCGAGCTTCTGTAAATTAACCTCTGTACCATATGTTGAGTTATTTTTTGAGTTTTCTATTTGCGCATTTGAATCGTCTTGCATGTGCATGTCTTTTTGAATCGTAAATGTTTCATTCAGAATCTTCTATCTTAGTTGCAGAAGAGTACTTTATAAAGAAAGATTGGGATTATAACGCATGCATATTATCTCTTGTAAAAAAAACCAAGATAGTTGACAGCATTTGCATCCGAGGCAGCTTTATCTCAAATGTAATACCTTCAACTCTGTTAAAATTATGGTCTTTAACCGAAGGCTCATCTCGACGAAAGAACCTTTTTTCCAGTTTTATACTCCAGTCCTTAAAGGGAGCGAGCGGACAAAATTTCGAACAAAATTTTTTTCGCTTACCTGGACTTATTCTTCCAGCCGATCACGACAATGCAGCTTGCAGAGTAAGAAAATTTTGATAACGGTCTACTCCAGACACTCTTGATTTGAATATCAACGTGCAGAGTTGTGTTGGGACCCTATGTCTCTATGTGCGACTTACTTTGGCTATCTTGAAAGGGGTGGGCGGGTCTGCGGGGCGTTCCCGGTCGCTATTTCTGAAGGGTTTTCTCGCTTCAGAAGCAAAGCAGTACAGTGCAGTTGGGCAAGAGCTTTATCAGGGAGAAAGCCTCTGCACGCTACAATTTCATATCTGCCCGAACGCTGCTTTGAAAGTGCGCGAAAATTGCGAGTTATCATTGTAATCGCTCATCTTTACCTTGCAAGGCCAAAATTTGGAAGGAATGAAGCTTTGCAACGCATTCCATTGGGAAGATGCAAGCTGCTCTGTAAGCTTACTATAGGCAGATTTTAGTGTCGAAGGAGCGTTGACTCATATGAAAACTTCGTTAACGCTATTAGATTGCAAAAAAATGTCACTTTTTTCGGTTTTTTGTTCAGCTAATTTTAATAGTCCACAAAACTTGGGCATGTCAAAGGCAATTTTGTGGTTGAAGTTTTGGAGAGTACGCAAGGCATTTATGGGAGGAGCTCAGGACTATTGGGTGTGGAGCTTGCCATTTTCCATTTTTTGAATCTTTCTTGATTTCTAACCACGAAGAAATGTAGCAAGTATACATGAAGATAAGTACATGTGTCTGTTACATGCAGAGGCAAGTGAGAGGTTCGTAGGATTGGGGGGGGGGGGGGGGGGAATGGTCCGAGTTTTTGACATTATGAGCTGCTATCCTGTTTTGGCTTCAAGTTTAGCATAATACACGACTCACGACTGACACCAATATGTAATTGTCTTGTAGACATTACTTTTCTTCCCTCACATTATTGGGTTCATCTTATTGCTTGGTTGCTGTAACAATCTTCTCTTCAACCGGATGTTGACAGAAAAACAGAACAGTGTTTTGCTTTTATAGAGGTTCTTGAAAATTCGCACAGAAATAAATAATCATTGGTCATTGAGAGAGACAATCAATTTTCCTCTAGCACCGGCTCCCGCCATAACGTCGCTGTGCGCTTTGTCAATCTCGCTCAGCGGGTATGTTCGGTTAATTACAGGACGGTATTTGGAAGAAGCGAGAAATTCCGAGATGAATGCGGACGAAGTCATTAGGTCTGTGTCTGTGGAATTCGCTAGCGTTACACCTGAACTTTTAGTATGACAAAAACATTTTTCACTTCTGATTATATCCTTACCGAAAATACTGGATTCCTTCGTCATAAGAGCCCTTGGATCGATCGTGATTTCACCGCGGCTGCCTATGACTGCTACTTTGCCGTTTCGTGCTAGTAGTTCGAGATCAGTACGCAGATTCTGATGAGCTGCCATTTCTAATATGAGGTCAAGACCTGTAATGCTACACTGCAGAATCTTGCACAAGCGCTGGCGTCGGTAATAAGAGTAAATTTCTTTGTACTGACCATTCGGAAACTTTTTCTTTATTTCATGTGCGTAATTAGAAGCTCTATGGTTGAACACTTCGCTAGCTCCGTTCCTCCTCACAATTTCAAGTCCTTCTGTTGTGCCCGCTGTTCCAACAACAACAGCTCCAGAATGGAATGCCATCTGCACAGCTGCCAGACCGACTCCGCCGGAGGCACCATGAATCAGAACTGTTGTTCCTTTCTAAAAACGTCTTGATACAGACAAAGTTTTTTTTTTATTATCGCTGATTCTTATCTAATGAAAGAATTGTTAGCTCAGTTCAAAAATCTTCCAATAGCGGAAAACTGCAGCGGGTCCCGAACTCTCAGGCAGTCGGATACCTCCGGAGGGCAAATGGCGGGGGTCTGCCACTTCGTGCTCCGGGGCCCTTCCTTTTCACCCATTTTGGTGCTGCGAGGCTCCTCCAAATCTGGCGCACCCCCGGAGCAAAATTTGCAAGAACCAGGGAGGGGCCATTCGCCTTCTTGTGACGTCATGGTGACGCCGGGATGCGCCAGATTTGGAGGAGCCCCGGAGCACGAGTGGCAGACCTCCGCTGGGCAGAGCCCGGGACCCTCCCATTTTCGCTCCGCAGGTATCCCTTCGACTGTTTGAGTAATATGCTACATGTGGACCTTCTCTGTGAGGTTTAGCGGCATCACAAGCTAGGCGTACTAGCTGATTTAGAGAGGCGCAGAAGGTCCGCAATGAGTCCGGCCGTGCATAAGGGACCTACAACCTGCCCCAATCGGATGATGGGTCAAAATCGCGCGGAATGTTACGGTAGGAGGTTTGAGGTGATGCTCGAGATATCACAAAAAACGAGAAGAAAACAAAAAGGTCCTAACACGACCACGATAGCAAACCTTAGGCACCCGCCATACTTGATCCTCTTGATCCGCTTGATCCGCTTCGTGCAAAACGCGCGCGCTCGCAGTCTGTCATTTGGCGCCGCGTATGTAAAAAGGAATCTCGTATGGTTAAGCAAATTCGCTGTACGCGACGCCAAACAGATTGCTGAGTGCGCGCTCGCACGAACCGGATCAAGCGGATCAAGCGAATCAAGCGGATTAAGTGGATTAAGCGGATGAGGATGAAGTATGGCGGGTGCCTTAGGCAGACCCCCTACATATCCGGTTCATTCGGTTCACTCATTCACTATTGGTCGATCACAGATGACCAACAGTGACTAACTGAACCGAAAGTGGTTGGAGCGGATAAGTATGGCGCTTAACTCAAATGCGACGCAAACGGTTAGAGGAACGAACACCTCCACAAGGCGCCATCTCTGGGACTACTGGTCCTAACACGGTGTGCACTAGCAGTTACGAAGGATGCCGAGGCCGCTACCTACGCAGAACCATGGCTGTACGTGCGCATCATGTTATTTTGGCCTGATCCGGAAGGCAGATTGAACGCAGATTTCTCGCACGCAAACCGGCATAGTTGGGTGCGCGAAGCATCATTATGGTAGCAGCCCCCCCTCTCCCCCCCCCCCCGCTGATTAATAAAGCGCCTACAATGCTTAAAGTTTGCTCCGAAAGTGTTGCGGACCCGCGTCCACTTCCGGATTCCACCCACCCTTGGATTTCCACCAATGCTGGAATGCGCAAATCGGGACAGTCGGGACCACAGATCCCCACAACAGTGCTGCGTCTCTAGCTTGGGGAGCTCTGCCGCAGGTCCAAACTCAGAATTCAAGGGCTTCGAAAAGCCCATTTTCGGTATTTTCGCCCTTTCCACACTTGCGAAAAGAGCGAGATGGATAAGCCGACGTGAGCGAATACAGCTCGCGATTGCCCAAACACTTCCTTTATAAGCTTCCAGGTTTGTTTTATGCTTGATACATATGTATAAACTTAACAACGACGGTTCTCAGCGGGAAGTAGTAGTCAAATCTTCCATATCTTCGTGACTCTTAGGCGCAAACGTAGGAGTTAGACAAACTTGGAAACTTGTGGCATGTTGTTTGAGATCGCTGCACAAGTTGCGACTCTCGTGAGCCTTTCTCAGTATTTCCATATTAATATTTTTTTTTCATCTGCTTTAGTTGCAAGTATTGAGAAGTGTGGTGCTTCATTAGTTTTTAACCCATTGACGAAGACGTGGACCACCGAGGGCTCACGCATTTTTTGTTGCTAGGGACGATGTGCTCACACCTCTTGCAAAGTTATATTTGTAGGTCTAGTATTTTTTTCCACATATTGGTACTCTTTCCAATTGTTTGCACTAGGGACAGGCTTCGTTGTTCAAGAAAATGTTTATAGTTGTTTACAAATGACCTTGCATTTCGTAAATAACCGCAAAACCATCCCACCGAAAATGTTGTGCAAAATCGCGCCGTCCCTCAGCGCCGCTACGCGGATAGGCGTCGTGTCAATGGGTTGGAAGTTTAAATTTTGAGGCGTAGACTAGACAGTGGCACTCGATGCTACGCACACTTTATCCACATATCATTTATTTTTTCATTTACCTTGACACCTCCAAGTATAAATAGTGCTCTGAACGCTGTCATGTACGGAATTGCAAGGCAAGCTCCTTCTTCGAAAGAAACACCTAAACGAAAGTTTGAGATGGGTTACAGTTCGTAGGGTACAGGTTTGCTAACCACAAGGAAGAGGGAAGACGTTATTTGTCAAGCAGTATTCCGCAGCACTTCCATTATTCGCCAAAAAATAAACACGATCTCCTACTTTTACATGGCTAACATCTCCGCCAATCTGAGGAATATCGATATACACAAAAGCATAGTTGGCACATGATCTAAAGTCAAACCTAAACCTCTTCTACCACTCCGGCACCGTCTCTTCCTGGAGTGTACGGAAGCTTCGGAAGGAGCGGATACTGGGCATTGCGGATGTAAGTATCAACTGGGTTAACGCCTGCAGCAGCAACACGAACGAGCACCTGTTGACAACCAAAATTGTCGTAAGCCATCGTAAATTGATGACTTTAAGTAAATAATAGTTTGAAAACTAAGTTTAGCAATTTTGTTCTTAGCTTCTTTTCTGAATAAGGCGCTTTCAAATTTTAGCATTAGGTAGACAGACTATGAAGTGAGCTAAAAGTGCACAAACTGTTTGAAAGT
The DNA here is from genome assembly GCA_958299035.1 of Cylicocyclus nassatus. Lineage (NCBI taxonomy): Eukaryota > Metazoa > Nematoda > Chromadorea > Rhabditida > Strongylidae > Cylicocyclus > Cylicocyclus nassatus. Next base: position 34,695,391 of record CATQJL010000112.1, read on the forward strand.
TGATAAGAAGATGGAAAAAAAAACTTATGCATTTCTCGGAGACCGGTCATATTTGAGGTTTTAGATTTCCCAGCAGAAGCGAAGCCATGTTAAAGCAAAAAAGGAGAACGAACATCTACATCTCTAATGCGATTTTCACGCGCAAAATCTTCTGTTCTTACATTATGTTTGAGCGACATAATGACCAGTTCTCATCTACTGATAATCGGCTTTTATAGTTGAGTTGAAAGAAGTGAACACTGTCTATTTTACTACAGTTTTTCAGCAGCTGCCGATCACGCGAACACAACTCTTTTTCCTAACGTTCAGGCTCACATACTGAATTACAAATGACACGACGATACAAAGATGGGACATTAGCTTAAATGTCAGGCAGTGCAGTATGAAGAAATGGTTGGCGCCACTATTTATAGCAAATGAAAGGCGAGCGACTCGTGGAGGGAATTCGAATAATCCAGTAAACTTGCAAGAAATGTCGGAGAAATGTGAATAAGAGCAGTTTTACTCCGAAGAAGAATGATCAGCATTAGGTAGACAGACTATCTACTAGACTCGTTATCTATATATTAGGTTGTCCCGAAAGTTTTGTTCGTTTGTTTCATCGATCACTAAAACTCGCAGAACACCGACCCATGGACGACTTAGGTACCATTTAATTCATATTTTCATCATCTTATTACAGCTATATTTGCTCTCTGATCTACCCTGTCTTTGCAATGTTATCGCCATGGATTTTAAGCACCTCAGCAGTAACGCCAAATCCTTCCTGAATTTTAAAAATCTTTATACCGAACTTTTCGAAGAGCGCCGGTAAATGTTATGTAGAACAAGCCTTTGGCTACATTGTACCCGTTTTGGATTACATGGAACACATTTACCAGGTCCATTATAATTTTTTATTCAATAAAAAAAGCGGCTTTTTGATTACTTTTACCACGTAAAGGTAACGAAAATCCCAAAAAGCTGATTTTTCAAGCAAATTAAACTTGATTATGTGTTGCACAAATAATTTTCAAATAGAATCATGTTTCAACTCGCGAAAAACTATAGAGGTTCTCGAGTATTTGCTGCATTTGCGTGTTTCATGACATTGCCAAAAAGCGAGACCTCAAAAGAAATAATTTTTTGTAGCCAAACATTGGATTGGAAGACTCCAATAATACTGCCTTGTAGTCCGAGAACGCTCTATGTGATCCATATTCGGCGCTTTCCGAAACGTTGGAATGAGAATTTTGAAAATTAGCCAAACTTTGAGTAGATAAAATTGACGGGTGGAGAATTCTGGCAATTATCAGAAAAAGCATACAAAGCTCTGGTACGAAAATGTGTCTGTAAGAAAGAGAAGGAAAAGCTGCATCGAATGCATGTCAAAACTCATTCACGCGTTTATTGTACGTGGTTTTATGGTGTTTTTAAAAAACGGACAAAACTTTCGGGACAACCTAATATTAGGTTAGCAAATAATTCTGTTACTTTCCAATTTTTCCCGGAAAATTCAGAATCTTCTAAAAACCCCAAACTGGCAATACACTTAAACGGTAGCAGAGCCGACTCAGCAGCAAAATTGATGCTGCAAATGCACAAAGGGCCAGCAAGTTTACGAGTTTACAACATCGGAAACGCCCAAATTTTGAAACAGGGTGATTATTAACGTACCATTAAAGTACTAATTAGGGCTTGTTTTCATAGATGTCGCATACACTGTTTGCGTGTTGCATTACCAAGCAAATTATTGTTGGAACTTACTGAAAGATATATCTATATATATCAGCCCTGCATTAGTTCGTCATTCTGGCATGGAAATAAAGGCATAGATCAATCTTCTCTACCTGCTTTCCAGTCTGAATAGTAGGTTTTGGTAAATCGAAGACAATCTTGATTACTTCTGGACCTCCGAATTGTTTCACAAGAGCTCCACGCATGTGCAATCTGGAACAGAGACCATGACAAATAACAATGACCATGCTATCCTCATTGATAAGGTTGTTCATTGAAGACAAAGGGCCGCTGCACTAGCATCCTCGCTGGGGAAGAAGAACGCTGATTTATTGACGCCTTATAGCAGGGAAAATTGAGTAAAAACGCGCGATTCCTACCACCATTAGTTTTCACTCACAATCAGACAATCGCAAAATACTTCCGGGGAAAACTGAATTTTTGAAACTTCCGGGGCGGACGCCCCTATTGGGCCGTGGGTGGGTCCGGCCGTACCTGGTCGCGCCCTACATGGCAGCTCCAAGAGAAGTGTCCCACCGGGAGTTTTGAAACTTCAGTTTTCCCCGGAACTTCTGCGATTGTCTGAGCACATGATCAGCTGCAAGGCAAAATAACGCCATTACTACGCACCGCTACGCACTAGCGTGTCGTCCGGGCACCAATCCGAAATTTTGGAAGTCTTATTTCAACACTTTGTAGCGCAGCTGTTGATGATTTATGTATCATCAACCTCAACAATTCTATAATCCCAATAGCTCACGGGTATTCCCCATAGGCTATATTCCCTAACTGCTTATATGAGTGCCGAATCACTCACCAGTGAGTGGCACCTATCTTCCAGGGGCCGCGCCAAGCCGCGGCATCCTCTTTCTTGCATATATTTCTTGGGCAGTCTGATTGTGCACGGGTCAGCTCCGCCTTACTACCTATATAAGGAGCCCCCGATTGTATTATAGGTTGCTCCCCCGGTTCAACACCGGGTTCGTCTGTGGATAAATTTATTATCGACACCACTATCGCCTACGACACTTGGTTCCCACCAAATTGGTGCATCGACCAGTGAAACCACCTCGTACTCCATCTGCAACCGGAGGAATCGAGGCCACAAGACCCGCGTGGCAGGAGAAGAACCAACCGACTATCTGAAAATCTTTATGTATCCTTTTCGTAAGCGATCCAAAGAGGTGTAAGAGAAATCGGAAGGAATACCACTGACTATCTGAAAATCTCTGTGCATCCTTTTCGTAAGTGATCCAGAGGGGTGTAGGAAAAATCAGTCGGTCGTGTGAACTTTTTCTTGAAAACTCTCTGTGCATCCTTTTCGTAAGCGAACCAGAGAGTGGGAAAGAATCAGTGTTACCACACAACCACAGACAACTTGGAAACTTTCTGTGCATCCTTTTCGTAAGTGATCCAGAAAGTGAAAGAGTAGTCAAGTGGAGCACATAATCACATTAATACGTGAAACTTTCTGTGTATCCTTTCCGTAAGCGATTCAGAGAGTGGAACAAATTTTGTGAGTGCAGCACCTAACCACATAAGACCGTGAAACTTTCTGTGAATCCTTTTCGTAAGTGATCCAGAGAGCGGAACAAATTTTTGTGGGTGCAAATTTCCAATCAATCTCATTGATCTCTCACGAATCCTATCCAAGGACCGGAGATCAGTACATTGAGATTTGAAAGGAAGGTAACTTGAGTCACAAGCGCTCATTTTGCCAAAAAAGTCAGAGTTCGACCAAGAACTCTTGACTTAAGAGGATTGAAACCCAATCCTTATCTGGTCAAGGTTCAAGCCACCTTACCGTCAGCACAGCGTTCAAGCCACCCCGGCACGCTTGCAACTCAGAGACCAGCACCACAGCTGCCTCTACTCAACGGATCACCAGAAGATACGTGTACAAGTTAACGAAACCTTGCTAACTTGTACCTTCGAAGCAACCAGCTTTCTAAGGAAGAGAAGAATTAGAAGTCGGTATAGCAAAAATGGCCGCTCTTCAACTCTTCAAACACAAAATCAACAACGCTTGCAAGCTCGTAAAATCCTACGAGTCCGAAGTGGAGAACGTAGACGTCCCCTTCACATTTCCAACAACAAAAGCGGAATGTGAAGAATATATCAAAGAAAAGGCAGGAGTAATAACAAATCTCCTCAATTCTTTGCAAAACGCTGTGAAATTGCAAGAAACACAGCTCAACGCTGCCATCAGCGCATGCAGTGAAGAAAAGGAACGAGAGAAGCTGATGGTTGAACTTAGCAAGCATTTGGAGCTGGAAGCACTCGATCTGGAAGTGATAGCAGTTCAATGGCAAAACAGAATACAGTTCAGACAACATGAACTGAGGGAGCAAACGACACTTTTGCATACGCCTGCTCCTAGTATTCCGAGTCAGCCAGACAGCGAGATAGGAAGAGGCTCAACAACGGAACGAAGTGAACGCCAGATCAGGATCCGGAAACCGCTCCTAGAGGTTCCTACATTCTCTGGCAACTTCAGAGAGTTCAACAGTTTTTGGACAGTGTTCAATTCACTTATTCACTGCGACGAAGACTTATCGGACGGCGACAAATTCCTTTTTCTAAAGCAAGCGCTCAAAGGAAAAGCAGCTGCTGCTTTGAACTGCATCCCTGTCGTTGGAAACAAATACAAGACAGCCGTAGACATCCTGAAGAAGCACTTTGATCGCTCTGCCAGCATGGCAGATATACTCATCAATGAAATCGAACGACTTCAAGGAGCAAAAGACAATACCGAAAGTTGCCGAGAAACTTTCGAAGCAATCAATTCGCGGATCATTCACCTGGAACAAACCGGAATGAAGATGAGCGCAGACAAAATCTGGCGCCGACTAATCTTGTCGAAATTTCCTGAAGCCATCTGCGCAACAGTCATACAGAAGGAAACCGTAGTTGGCGATCACTTTGATGTTTCGGAGATCCTAGACGCGATAGATGACATCATCTCTCTTCGGGAAACGACCGCATTAACAATGAAGACACTTCTTCCAAGCAACATTCAAAGAAGCAACCATCTGGACACAAGTACTGAAAGTCCGAAATGGAAAGAGGAGGAAGAGTATCTCGAGCAGTCTCAGTTTCCTGCTAGCACTCATCATTTGCAAGTCTCTAAGATACTGCAAAGAACCAACTTCGATCATCGCAAAACAAGTGAAGTACCCGTTGCACGGCGAAATGGACAAAAAGTCTACAGCTCAACTAAACTGCCAGTCGTGTGCCAAAGCGTACTTCAAACGGCTTCAGCCATGATATTCAACGAGGCAATTTGGGATTATCAACCCATAACAATACTGATTGACTCTGGCGCCCAGCGAAGCTTCATCAAATCAAAATTTGGTGATGAGCTTAAGCTGCCAGTCATCCAAACGACGTCATTCACCACATCAGGAATGGGAGAATTGAAAGAGACATTCAGTTCCAATGAAGTGCAAATTACTTTGAAAAGCTTTCACAACGCAAAGAAGCTTAAGAAGATATCAGTGCACACGAAAGAGAAGTTGACTGCCAACTTACATACAGCACATCTCACAGATGCAGATGTTCAGTTCATTTCCAATAAGAACTTGAAGATAGCTCAAGATACGCTCACTCATAAAAGCGTCTTGCCTGAACTCATCATTGGACAAGATCTTCTGAACCTCGTCACTGTTCACACCGAAACAGTGCTCAAGCTTCCCTCCGGGCTCATATTGACCCCGACCATCTTTGGATATGTCATATCTGGTACAAGCCGTATCAACGTCACGGAGATCGTCGGCACTTTTGGTTGTACATCCATGATGCAGGAAGCCTCCAAACTCGCTTCTCACCCGCAGCGACGCCCCAAATGGCTTACGACAAAGAATACGTTCACCGTCTTCAATCAAAACGCTACTGGAATCAACAGGAGAATCTTCCAAGCGCATACTGAAGTAACATCTCAAAAGATCGCGAAGTCGTTATCGAAAAAGAAGAAAACCCGGACAACTGCTGCTAATCGCGAAGCTAAGGCAGACAGACAACGATGGCTGGCCAAAGTTCGCTGCATATTAGGCTCCAGTTCCAGCCCCAACACGAGGAGTGCGAATGGAACTCTTGCCAGAACTCTTCAACCGACGACACAAGCTAAGATAAAGATGACGGACATGCCCAAGATCACACATCACAACCATATGATCACGAAAACGCCGACTATCACGAAGACAATCACCGATAACGATTCTGTCAACTCAAAATCGACGAGGGCAGAACCGACGAGGAAGAAGAGACGACGACGAAAGGCGAAGCTACACCACCAACAGCAACCACCAACCACTACAGTTGTTCACCGTAAATTCTCTTCTGTCTGTAGCTCCCATAAATTAACTTCTTGCTTGCTCGCCCGGATTGTTGATGATCTATGAATCAATCATTAACCTCAGCAACCAATCTGATAGCTACACTCATGCAGCTATACCTCAATTTCTAAGTACAAATGCTTCTAGGAGGTTTTGATTGTATTTATCTATTTACATGCTAACAGATTTCGCCTCCTCCTTGCTCGCCCGGAGTGTTGATGATTTATGTATCATCAACCTCAACAATTCTATAATCCCAATAGCTCACAGGTATTCCCCATAGGCTATATTCCCTAACTGCTTATATTTGAGTGCCGAATCACTCACCAGTGAGTGGCACCTATCTTCCAGGGGCCGCGCCAAGCCGCGGCATCCTCTTTCTTGCATATATTTCTTGGGCAGTCTGATTGTGCACGGGTCAGCTGCGCCTTACTACCTATATAAGGAGCCCCCGATTGTATATAGGTTGCTCCCCCGGTTCAACACCGGGTTCGTCTGTGGATAAATTATTATCGACACCACTATCGCCTACGACACTTGGTCCCCACCGAAGCAGCTCTCTGATCTTCATTGTATTGATATTCAAAAATTTTGCACGCTTGTGAAGAATTTAGAGACGAAATATAAAAATTTCGGTGCTGGATTTGTTGACGAAAAAACCATGAAACTGGATCTCTTGTATTTCAAGGCACGGCATTTCAAAACGAACTCACTTCTACGGCAAATAAAAGCATGTTTAAAAAAACCTTAAAGAAAGGGCTTTTAAAAGGTGTACCAAGCTTTCTACGAATTATGTTTCCTTCTTTGTAACAAGCGTTTTAACAAAAATGGTGTAGAAAGCTATATTGATGTGTTGCAATCTATTGAAAAAAAAAACTAAAGAACCACAAGAAACCTGGTTTCACTAAAATAATGGTATCTAGGCCTGATGAGCATAATAAAACAAAAAGCGCGTCAAAATTCGAATTGGAAGGTACTTTAGGCCACTTACTTTCCAAACACCCTGTAGATGATGCTTCAAAATAGTTGCATTCCGTTCTTTTATCAGTATGAACAAACTTGAAAATACGGAGGAATTTGATGCGAAACGTTACAAGTATGGCCATAGGATCTCACGATAACAGAGGGCTAACTATTTCTAACAATCGTATTGTGCAGGCAACAGCGTATAAGTTATGAATCTATGTGTCTATCAGTGCGTACTGAAGGGAGTGGGGTGGGGAGGGCCTCCGCCCCCTCCGAGAATGGGTCGCGAAATTTTTGGAAGTTGCTTATACGAGTTATAAAAATGTGTATGTGACTATGTATGTGACTTGTTTATACTTGTAAATAATTAGAATAATTTCCGAATCTTAGTCTTACAAAAAAATGTTCCGTGGGCTGGCTGGGGCCACGCCCTCTTTTCTGAAATTTCGGGGTTATGGGCTTTCGAAAATTTTGGGAAGCATACCAGAAAATTTTTCGTAGTGCGTGACTCACGCTACGCACCTTAACCAGCAAAAATTCCCCCCCCCCCCGAACGAAAATTCTTTGTATGCCACTAATATCTGTACATTAAATGTTTTCTTGTAGAATCCTTCTAGCAAAAAAAAATCATTTTTGGGGTCTGCAAAAAATTGAAATGTAGTAATTTGAACGGATTTTAGCAGATATTTCTAAAGACAGTATTTGTTCTGTCGTTTTTGATTTTTTCATATTTGCATGCTGTAAGAAGACTTTGTTTTCCAAGAAAAAAAATGTGGATGCATTGAGCAAAACCATCATTCGAAAAGAGGTGTTTGAAAAGTCTAAGTACGAGTTTTTCCAACTGGGATGTATCGCTACCAAACTTTGAGTTCAGAAACTGCAGTGAATTTCCCACGAGTTCCCAAATGAGGTCGAGGATATTGCATACGATGCTGATCAACTTCTAGTTAGCGTTGCTGACAACTGATGACCTCTAAACTACAGCGAAAAGTGCTTTGGGTGAATAAATGAAGTTTCACTAGTCACGTACAATCAAGGCACCTTTGCAGGCAATGACATTTACGGAAACAAGAGAAGTTGAGATAATTCCAGAGATGTACGACTGCTAGCTCCACAACCAAGTTCGAATTTTTTATACAGGGGGAATTTTCGAAAGCTCACGATTATTCACAGCACACTAATTATTTGACTACTAATAACCAGGTATAAGCGTGGGGTGAGGCACGCCACATATGGGAGGTCGTATTGAGGGTTCAGGGGAGGGGAGGGAGGAGGGGAGACGGTCAAGAGGCGCGATTTCTTTGGCTGTCACCAACTTGAAACTCTAGTTTAGTGCTATGCGAGTCTTCAAAAATTACCAGATAAACTGCATTAGCTTACTATCTGTCTGTAGTCACCACTTGCTGAGTTTCATGGTTTTTGCTATGAATCGGACTGAAATATTTACGAATTTGTTCTGAAATGCATTTTCATGAGTTTTTGACCTTCAAAATTGCTGTTTTGAATTTCTTCTAGAGTATCAAGATTAAACAGCTCATGCAACTACTTAATATATCTTCTTCTAAATTTCATATACTTTTAGAAAGTTGCAAAACACTTATTATGTGTTATTTGGTGTCCGGCTGGCAATAAAAATCACGCCTCTTGACATACACCCAGGGAGGAGGAGGGGGGGGGGGGGGGGAGGAGGTCGTTCAAGGTGATGCTAATCAGGGTCAAGCGCCAGGTGTGGCACGCCACACCTGGGGTCGCAGAGGAGTCAGGAAGAGCGAAAGGGTCGTTATCGAGATGATAGTGATGTTAGTGACATAATGTCAGTCAACAATGTCTGATAGGACCACTGTGCAAGACACCAACACTGATGTTTTAGCCTACCGTCGTACACGCACAGTAAGCATATTAAAAGAATCCTAAAAGCACAAGAGCATCATTTTCGTGATAGCATGTCAAATAACGCCTGCGGGCCAAGTTCCAGCGAGTTTTGAGGTTTCCAAATATTGGCACACTCAAGTGAGGTGGTCATCTTCGAACGTGCTAACTTTGCTTCAAAGGTGAGTAAACTACTTCTTTGCACTCACTACAAAGTACTACTACTTCTTTGTTCACAATCATGTGTGTCACCTGCACACACTGTCCACCTTTAGCGTCCCCATTCTGAAACTGCAATGGCAAAAACGCGAGAGACCGATCGATTGATATCGCTTACATCACTTTGTGAAGATTGGTACTTAAAGGCAGTGTCCGGGCAAAAAGTCGATTTTGAGATTTTGTGCTTACCCGGGCCTATTCACTATACTGAATCCGAAAATCCACATTGGAAAGCGCAAAAACGGCAAAAAAGGGCTCCAACGCAGGAGGAAAATCGAAAGTGGGCGGGATCTTCCACAATGTGAATTTCGCAGTTCCAGCTTCTGAAGCGATCTTCCCAATTCCCCTAGCGCCCTGAGATATCCACCGGGCAGGTGCGAATGCATGACTCGAAATCGGAACCGAAAAGATCGCTCTGGAAGCTGGGAGCGTGAATTCACTGTGGGGAGGACCCCGCCCACCTGCTGATTTCCCTCCGTGTTAAAGCCGTTTTTCGCCGTTTTCGCGCTCTCCAATGTGCATTTTCGGATTCAGCGTAGCGAATAGGCCCGGGTAAGCAGAAAATCTCAAGATCGAGTTTTTGCCCGGACACTGCCTTTAAAAAGGAGAGAAAGCATGAAGAAAACATCGAAAACATTTAGCAGAAGGGCTAATTGTGCCTAAAATCCGGGCCCAAAAGTATGTATGCATTGTTTGGTCGTTAATATCTCTCTTTCTAAAGACTTTTACGTACCTTAAGTTACCATTTTGTAGAGCCAGCTTTAACCTAGATATACAGTATGCAGCAAACCACCGATCGCTCTTTGATACTGTAGGATTATGGTGGAAGCTTTTGGTTTACGGCGTTATTGTGGATTAGACGTGTTTCAAAAAAAAAGTTTTCGAAAATTCTGAAAAGTGGGATACCAAGTTTTTACGTGCATTGATTTCATCATTTGACTTTCTAGGAGTTTGTAAAGTTTTTCGAAGGGTGTGATTGCAAGTTTAGAGAGCATCGTAAAAACAGTTATTACGGGTTACGGGGCATAAGTCATAAAGGAAGCACGCGGTCAAATGCCAAGTTCATATTTGGTTTTAGCGCTTTCACAGCCCAGTGTGAGAGTTTTCAGATTGTTTGGTTCGCTTTCTAGAGCGAAATAGGGCCTTCAATGGCTCAAAACCCTTCTTTAAGTTCCTACCGTCATCCTACAGTAGTGAACGAAGAGAGTTGATTTGCAACACACTGTAAATCTAAGATGAAGCTTGGTCTACAAAATGGTACCTGAAGGCAGGCAAAAGACTTCTAGGAAAGAGAGTTACTAACACATTCACAACAATACGACGCGCCGGTGGGTCGTACGTATTCTGCCGTTTCGGACAATACGACCCCGGTAGGTCGTAAGATTCCTGAAGCTCTAGCTTTGCCAGTATACGATGGAATTCCACGGGGTTCTGGCATCTGATTGGGGACACCTTAGCAAAGCCGCAGCCAGAGTGGTCCGGGCTCAAGATACTGTAATGTGATGTTACGGTAGGTATGCCATAGATAGAGGTATGACACAGACTTTAGCTCAAATTTTTCCCAGAGTGGTGCTGTTTTTACAAATTCAAGTTTACATGCACGAAAAATACGAGAAATAGGGGAGGGCACGAGACTGATGTCGATCCATAAAAAATTATCGATTTTATTGATTTTATTGATTTTTCGCATTGTTCATCCCAGGAAGCTCAAACCCTACATATATAGGTTTTTGACCATGCTGATTACGAAAATGATAGTCTTAAGGTCTAATACCGCCTTCTTAAGGCCCCGGTCAGACTTCACGCGACTTAATCGTCGCGACCAAATCGCCAAGATTTCCATTCATTTTCATTTCACATTCAAAAATTTCGGTCTGGAAAAGTATCACAACCGAATGCAAGTTGATCTGCATGGAATGATGTTGTAACAGTTGTCTCCTCGCGATTCAGTCGCGACGATCAAATCGCGTGAAGTCTGCCCGGGGCCTAAATCAGTTTCTTGATTCTACCGCATTGCTACCATAGTCCCGCTGTGGGAAAGTAGTGAACAATGTGGACACTATGATCGTGATCAGACGTGAAATAACCCCAAAATACAATTTTTCATGAAAATCCAAGGTGTTGATTTCGTACAGAATGACTACCGTAACCTTACCGTATGCTGCCAAAACTGAACTAAATCATACTTTGGTAATTAGCGCATCCGATAACCCTTGTGGAAATTCTCGGAGACATTTTTGAATTTCTTCCAAAAAGACTACCATTTCGGACAATACGACCCACGACCCACGGGTGGGTCGTAAATTTAACAAAGCGAAAAAGGCTTTGGTCCGAAACGGCAGTAATCGAAAAATCGGCCTTATCGTGAATGTGTTAAAGATCAAACAGTGAGGCACCACTCTAAGAGCGAGGCTCAACTTACAAGGGAAGGATACCAACTTAGATTCGCCTTTTGAGATGAGACACATATATTTGGAATCAGCTGTGAACGCTGATTCCAATCATGCTATTCCTAGCTGCTTAGCATTATTCCGAAGCGAGTTATGGCCTTGCAAATGTGAGTAACTAACAAACTTCTGAAAGTCGTAATACGGCTTGTAGACAAGAATCAGCTCGAAAAAAAGTGCTAGGATGTTGAGCTAGCATCAGATTAATTCTTTCGTCTTGAAAGGGAGCATTATACAATTGCAAAACCACCTAGACGTCTACACAGTAGCATCAGTAGGTCGAGGAGTAGGCAAACTTTGCATAGAAAAGAGACCATAACTCGCTTCAGAACATCGCTAAGCAGCTAGGAACAGCATATTTGGAATTAACGCAAGTTGATTCCAAATATATGTGTCTCATCTCAAAAGGCGAATCTATGTTAGTATCCTCCCCTTGTTAGATCTACAGTATGGAGCGAATCATCGATCGCTCCTCATTACTGTGGGAATACGGCAGAAATTTCGACAAGGACTTTAGGCCATAAAAGGCCATATTCGGCCTCGGAGCAAAACCAAACAATTCAAAAACTCTTACACTATGGTATCGTTTGCTGGCTAACGCGGGGGCATGGGTTCCATCTCTGTGGATATAACTCATCATTGATTCGTAATATCCAGCAGTCTTCTTGCAAGCTAAGTCGTTATTCTTTAGTTTTATGAAGTCTGGGCCTGAAGCATATGATGTTCTGTTGTTATTCGTGCTTTGTGTAAAACTAACAATTACACTGTTTGTTTCTGTTTTTTTTTAATGGTACGCCTTGAGCGTATTTAATGAAAATGAAAATGAATGAAAATGAAAATGAAAGACGCTGCTTTCAAATATGAAATTTCCACTTTACTGTGACGCTTCTTTCCAAGGTTATCCCAGGTAAACCTAAATAAATGGATTTCTAGCATTTGTCAAAAATGTGGTTACACCGTCAAAAAAGCCAAAAACATCGTAAAAAGTTGTGTAGTGGAATCAGCGTGCGCGAAAACCCTAGTACAAGATTTTTCAGATTTTTTGAAAAAAAAACATTTTGTCAAATGGCATATTTCACAATGGATCCACATGCTAGAAGTTCATACCGTCATAAAAGAAGGGGATCGGAGTTCTGCTTCGTACTGCGAATCTAAGTTGAACCTCACTCTACAGAATGGTGCTTAAAGCTCGGCGAAAGACATGAAAGCAGCGGAGTTATTAACGCCTATAAACACATGAATGGGAGATGTCAGGTGACAAAGATTTTTGCGAACAGGAAAAATTGAAATAACGGCAGCCTACTTCCCATATCCATAATTGCATATCAAGGGTGCGCGGTGAATGTGAACGAATCAAAATTCTGAGTAGTGGTAGCGTATTCGAGATCAGAGATGGATAGCAGATATGGTTCAGTGCCAACGATTTATATTTGTGGAACATTGAATCAGTGAACCATCGGTTTCGGCGCTCCAATGCGACCACCTGAGCCTGCGTTTCGCCCCCGCACACGAAAGAATTGGAGCCGCTTGGGAATCAATCATCTTGAGCTTTTTTAGTTTTAGGCATTATAGTCGGGTAATCCCAGCAGTTATGTGTTATGCCTTGATGACGTTATAAATTGCATCCTTAAAGTGTGCGGCTGCCTTCTTCAGCACCTAATATAACTTTTCAGGGCTTGGATCGCGTTAGTTGCATATCTGATAATGGGTGAGTGAAGAGAATTTTGTCACATTTCTCTTTCGTGGATAACAAATAGTCTATCCTGCAATTATTGCATGCACAGTCATTTTACACCTAGTGTTTAGTGGATGTACCAAGAAACTTTCGTCTCCTCGAAGAACTGGAAGACGGCCAGAAAGGAAAGGGTGATGGGAACATCTCATGGGGTCTTGAAGATGACACTGATATGACACTTACGAGATGGACAGGAACCATCATCGGACCTCCGAGGGTGCGCTGGTGTTTTACATTTATTCTTTATTTCATTCCGTTACGTCACCATCGATCTCTCAAAATTTTTCAGACTCCGTATGAGTCGCGAATCTATAATCTGCATGTGGAGTGTGGGCCCAATTACCCAAAAGAACCTCCCAGTGTCCGATTCACCACGAAAATCCATATGAACGGAGTAAACCAAACGACTGGCGTGGTACGTTTTATCTGCTAGTCCTTTATCTCAAGCCGTTTTGACAAGTCTACCTTCGCAACAGGAGATTTTATCAAGGTTTGCTAGGCATTATAGCCTCCTAGTTTTCCAAGCAATTAGTGTGTTAGTAATCTCAAGGTGCTAGATTTGCAGGGGCATTCGCTGCGGGAGCCTCTCGGTTTCCCGCAATTTCACTTTTTTGTATAGCCACAACAATTCTTTATATATAAAAGGTAGATTTTCATATATAGATAGATTCAACTGTTTTCGTAATAATGCGGTGGTCCGACCTTCTTTAAATCTTGGCATGGTCCTTGATATGATTATTGATTGTTTTCTAGCGTTGACCAAGATGGTATTGATGTTTATTGGGCCGACGTTTCGGCGTCCACGCCTTCGTCAGAGCCTGGAAAAGTCAAAAACCATTTATGATACGTCCCTCCAAACGCCTCATCTCGCTACAGAATCGATTTTTCAAGATCAGATGAAGCCAAAACGTGCATGTTAGGTCGCAAAGAGATACTCACCTTAGAGATAACGAGATTTTGCCAAAGGCCACCCGATAGTGAGGTATACTAGCCACAACGCTATTTAAGGCCTGAGGGCCCGCCAACGCAACCCGCCAACGCAAACCTCAGCTACGTAGGTCAAATTTACATAAGCTTTGGTAAGGTGCGAGCTCGTTTGTTACCGATAAGCACTCCTCTTTTCTGTTTAATTTTGGATTTCTTGCGGATATCCACAACGCCTCGAGAGTTTTGCGCGCTATAATTTCGGGTTCGTACGACAAGATCGTGACCTTCACTTCGAACGAAACGTTGGCATGATCTTTCTGGCGATGGGCTCCCAAAGGCGTAGATGATCTTGACTTACTGAGCCCATCCAAGTGTTCTTTGATACGAACTGAGAGGGATCGTCCCGTTTCTCCTATGTATTCTTCACCGCAAGAGAGACACTCGATTAGATATACCACTCCTGTTACGGTACAGTCTCCTTCTCTTCCATAACGGCAAACCACACAGTTTGGGCTAATGCAGAGGCGGTCATAAGCTCGGTTCCGTACTAGCAATTCCTTAAGGTTTTTGGGGGGGACATCCACAACCCTTACAGAATCTTGTAGGCCTGCCTGACGCAAGCATGTCCTAACAGCTCTACTTAACTCCTCCGACACATAAGGAAGGCAGAAGGGGATTAGGTTGTTCTCCGGTCGGTTGGATTCCTTCTGACCTCTAGGAGCTCGAGTTTGGGAACATGCCTTGATAGAGTAGCCATTGCGCTCTGCCACCTGGTACGCTAGACGCAATGAGACCCGCCGTTCTTCGGTATCAGACGCAACCTTTCTTGCCGTCCTAAACATGTTTCCGATGACGGACTTTTTGATGGACCATGGATGTGCAGAGAGATAGTGGACCAAGATGTTCTTGTTACTGGGTTTCCGATACCATTTCGTCTTCCATTCTCCTTTTGATAGATGCACATGCACATTAAGAAATGGTAACCAGTTTTCCGTGGGCTTCTCTCTGGTGAATTTTATACCTGACGACTGTCGATTCAGGATTTCGAAGCAGGTATCCAACTCCTTTTGGGTTGGGCATACTATGAAACAGTCGTCAATGTAGCGGCAGTAAAGCAGCGGCTTCCGTTCCAAAATCGGTCGTTCCACCTTGGACATGAAGGCGACGGCTAGTGTCGGAGCCAGCCTCTGCCCCATGGCAAGGCCTCTTATCTGCTTGTAATACTGCCCGGCCCATCGGAATACATTACAGTTTAGGCACTCATCCAACAATGTCATGATCTGATTCCGAGTGAGCCCAAACCAATTGATGGTTGCTTGATGCTCCACGAGGAGCTCAGAAACTGCTTGCATGGCTGCTCCGTTTGAGACGTTTGTGTACAGTGATGTAACGTCAAAAGACTCCATAACACAGTCAGTGTCGAAGCGCGAGTTCCTCAGTCTTTCCAGAAACATGTTAGTATTGGTAAGATGGGCTGGAACATGTTTAAGAACCTGCGATAAGATCTTGTTGAGCAGCCAAGCAACTCTATCCGTGGGTCCTCCTGGGAGTATCTCTTTGCGACCTAACATGCACGTTTTGGCTTCATCTGATCTTGAAAAATCGATTCTGTAGCGAGATGAGGCGTTTGGAGGGACGTATCATAAATGGTTTTTGACTTTTCCAGGCTCTGACGAAGGCGTGGACGCCGAAACGTCGGCCCAATAAACATCAATACCATCTTGGTCAACGCTAGAAAACAATCAATAATCATATCAACTGTTTTCGCTCAAAAGTTTGTTGAAGCTGCCCATATTCAAGTTATGGCTTTATCACATCAATGAATTGCTCACAGGGAAGTGACCGACTAGCCTTCCCAGATGAAAAACATCAGTTCAAAAAACACTGAACGGTGTTTAAATCCGTATTCATTATCTACCAAGCATCTTTGGGTTCGGGTCATGAGCGTTATTATTTGTGTAAAAACCGTATGCGCAATTGAAGAAAAATCGTCCAGAAGCTCAAATGGTCCAGTATTAGAGCATTATGTGCAATGAAAACTCTCTGATATAGTCATACTAACGCTATACTTGAACTTCGGAAAGACCATTACAATTGATTTTACCTAGTTGCGTCCATCTTTCGCCGCTGAAAACATTTATAACTCAATGGCCCAAGGCTTTTGGCAGATAACAAAAACAGATTTGAAGTCAACATTCAACGTTCTTCAAAGTGGTACAGGAGTTATTTGGAGAGACTGCTTCGATCAATAAGACTTTTCGTGTCAGATGAAGCTGCTTTCACCCGCATATCGCTCGTGCTCTATCTTATTTAGTTCGCAGCTATTCAATAACTCGTCTTTCATGATGATGCTTTAGATCGACAAGAGGAATCTAAGCACACTGCGTTCATGGAATGGAAGTTTCATGATAAAGTCCGTGTTGGAAGATATCCGAAAGAACATGATGTGCGCTAAAGAAAACATGAAACTTCCTCAGCCTGCAGAGGGAGCCACTTTCTAATACTGTTGAGGTTTGCTGCATGACTTTTTGGAGTCAGATGCTATGTCATTGTTGTCTAGTTATAGGTTGAAATGGAGTTGCCATCTGCCATTGTCTCGAACACCTTCAAATGTCTTGAACCATCTAAGTTTTGGTTTGATCTTGATTTTCCGTTATGCATTCTTTCACTCATATTCTTGTTTTCCTTAAGGAGGATTCGCTCATACACGGAATACTCCGCACTTTTGATGTATACTTTACAGTGAGAGTTTAGGCTGCCTTGCCTTCTCCCAATATTGTATAAGAATGCGCGTGTCTTTTTCTACTCTTATTTTTCAGTCATTTCAGTCAATACGTAGGTAGTTTTTCTGGAAAGCATTGAGTCCACCAATTTATTTTATCCTTTTCGATGATAGAGAGCTTTGAATTCACGCACTATGTTTTAATCCTAAATTTGACCGGTGTATGTTTTCGAGCTGACTAGCGAGCCATTCGTTAATAAAAGTTTTCTCCTTTTACAATTCTTATATATCTCGAACTGGGGTTGCGCTACCGACATATCTCGTTCATTACTCGGCAGTTCTTTATGTGATTGGCTAATGTAATTAATATAGATTAATGTTGACATGAGTACTTCGTATGCGAAAGAGTTGGCGTCAACCAGCAGAGCGGATGACCAAACAAAATTTGGTATGCATGCATGTAGGTAAGTATTCTTCTATCTGAAATAGTCCCATGTTGCTCCAGAACTTCTGGTGCTGATCGAACGCTTCTTGGCCAGCGGTCCATGCAAGAAAGGTGCGAGAGTTTTACGGCGTGAAATCGAAGAACAGCGAGTGAGAACTGTTTTAGGTTTTTTTTAACTTTGTATTCTCGATGCAGATATTAAGCAAATTGGTTTTCTTTTGTCATACTTTTTGTCTGTTGCTTTGGAAGTGCTATAGCCACTATAGTCAGTGTCACCAGTTTTTTGAGCGCCTTTTAATTGTCTTATACTTCTGTTGCAGCTATTACCAGTCCGACATGACTTCCAAGGGCTCACTTATCCGCGGACTTACGCTGACATAGTAAGTATCCTACGTATGTCTTTTCTGTTTTTACGTTTTTGGGTATATGTATTTGCTTGTGCCCTAATAATTTCTCAAGATTATCCATCTGTTATTATCGAACTTTTTTATCTCTGTTGTAAGCACATTGTTATCGTTCACCGAAAAAAGTCACGAAAGTCTGAGGGATGGGGATAGTAGACTAAGGGTCGTCTTTGCTTCTTTTGCGGTCGATGTAATGGTACAATCAGTAGGCGTAGGCTATAGTGGCATTGTTCACGGCTTCAGCGGGTTGAACGCTAGCGGTCATCTCTCAGTCAGTCTTCTGCTACCCGAGCGTATCTGAGCATCTTCGCATGCTCGTCAAAACACAATCGCTCATGTGTAAGGCGTCATGCGACAAATCCAGTTTTGGGACCACAGTAAGACTTCACCCCTACGTTTTTGGCGACTAATGCGGAGCCTTGGATTTGGGGTCGATAGGCGCAGATTTGCAGGCAGGGGGCTGCCTTGCTTGAGTTTTGCACGCTTTGTTGACCAACGCTTCTTGTTTCAATCGCTGCTTACATATATGTGTAGAATGTACAGAGGATCTTGGGAAGATCGGCGAAATGTCCGAGCGAGGTGAACCGCTGCGGGCTGTAACACTGTCATTGAGACATTCTGTACAATGAGTGTCATGGCTATCTATCTATATTTGCAATATTTCACTGTTTCCCTTTATGCGTAGCTTCCAAATGATCGTAAACAGTAGTATCGTTTTTTCATGTACTCGTGCAGTTTTCGATTTGACTAATGAACCAGTACTCAAAGGTGCTAGATTGCATCCGCGCCGTCGGGACCACACCGCGCTTTCCCGCTATTTGCCGATCTTTGAATTTAATTAACTATTCTTTATATATTAGATATTAGGTCCCTCTCTTTCTCTATGGATTTGCTTGACGTCAGCTTCTCAACTTTATGCTACATTAGACCAAAAAATGCTTTAGATACTTTCGAACGCCTGAAAATTATCAACAGGAGTAAATACTAGCAAAATGTGCTGGCAACTACGAGCGGTGCAGTATCGCTTGTGACATAATGTTTGCGTCACGTGGTTATAGCAGCCAAAGGCGAGAGCTTCACCAGGCTACAGTCGATACGCACAAAAAGCGTAGCTGCTAGCAGAGACATATCGTCAACTCTAGCTAATCTTTATCGCTCAGAGACTCGCGCCGTGCGGCGGCCAGCGACGACCGTACAAACACTCGTTGGTGTGTGCGATTTTGTACGGTCATCAAGGGCCGGTAGTATGGTTAACGTGGGGCGCACGGTTTCTGATGGCCGGAGCTTGCGCGGAGAAGGTCGCCGCTCGCTTGCTGTTGTAATTTTGTAGGGGATACCTTGACCATCCTTCTTGCATACTTTAATCTCTTCACATTCTGAGGACGTGGATCGATATCTTCAGTATTGGCCAAACCTTTCGTAGGGGAGCCTACACCATCACTCTCTGTAATCTCACACCGGTTCATTCCAGCCTTGCTTATGAAAAAAAGACGTTGATAATAAGATGTCAACGCTTGGGGTAGCCTAAACGCTGCGTCGTATCTCAAGGTACCGTTTACGTTCACAGTGTGTGAAAATTGTGAGAAGAAGATAGAGGTCAATTTTGTTTTCTTGCACGGCAAGGGTATTGCCGGCCGATAAGACGGACACATTGCTGGCCGCTCGCTCGAACAAATGTATTGCCGGCCGTTTGCACGGTAACATTGCCTGCCGCTTGGATGACGCTTCAGCTGTTTGCCGCACGCGCGGAAGCTTTAGGCTTATGCCAACTGTTTGTACGCTAGTGCCTGTAGGATGACCGATCGCACGACGCGAATCCCTGAGTCGGACATGGGTTGAACTGAAAGGTTTTTAAAAGTTCAAAATTTTCAAAAGTTTAAAACTATGTTTTCTCATAAAGGGAACCTGAACGGAGAACTTCTCGGCTCCTGCTGGGCCAACTTTTCTTATAGAGGAGAACCTGAACGACGAACTTCTCGGCTCCTGCTGGGCCAATCTCTCTTGTCTTGGTTATTTGATATATCGTGTTTTCATCGATGAAGATTTTGAAAATTTTAGTTACACTCAGTTTGCTACCTTTTTACCATCCATAGTTTGGGACTTCGATTGCACACACTAATAATAAATAAGACATCCTTTTGCTAATATTCAGATATCCGCAATGAAACCATCTGATCCAACTCTACTCGCCATGATTGAGAGACTTGCAGTGCTAGCGGATGCAGCCGTTCCTCCATCCGTGCATGGCCTTCCTCTGCGTCTGATCTCGAATAAGCGAAATTCTCTCGTAAGAACTACGGGTAGGTCATACAATAGTTTTGTGATTCATGTTTTTATGTGTAATATTGATTTCAGAGAGCGCATCAAAGGTGGATTACTCCGCACGGGTATTAGCTCAGATGCCTGTCTCGAAGCATATCCTCAATAATGTTAGGTCAGTCTCTTTACTTAGAGCTCATCAGTCTCGATTCATTTTCTAACTTATCAGCCTTTCATCTGTGATCTGGAAAAATGGCTCAAACGGTTCATTGTAGGTTGGTCACTTGTCGAGAGTTTGGTACACGAGTGGGTAGAACACGTCTTCCGGGTGTTGGATCTATAGATCAGATGGAACGCCATTACCGTGTATTGGGACATTTGTCGATGGTTTATTGTGTCACTTTCGATCGAACAGGGAATTACGTTCTGACGGTAAGTGGCATATCTGTAGGCTGTTTTTTCATCACACCACGAGATTTCCACTCTTTAGAAAATAATTTTATCTTTATCTTAAAAATTGGTAGTCTGCTGCTCTTCTTTCAGTAAGGGCATGTGATATTATTCCCATGTGATATTATTCCAATCGTGTGCTCACTGAATAGACAACGATTTTCTAACTCATTATCCTATACTTCACGTGGAATGTATTATAATAATGGTGAATTAAGCATGGTTTTACTTACAGGGAGCAGACGACAATCTTGTGAAGGTTTGGGATGTAAATCAAGGACTCCTCCGATTCACCTATCGCGGACACTCTGCTGAGGTGGCGGACGTAGCAGTGTCATATTGTAACCAAATGATTGCTTCAGGAAGTGTAGACAAGTCCATACGGTAAGCACTTTATTTTACTCGGAACTTTAATCTAATCTGGTTCTGTAAGAGTGTGGTCGCTGTCCAGCGGTGAGACAATGCAAGTTTTTCATCTCCATACGGCCGTGGTTGCACGTGTGAAGTTTCTGCCATTTGTCGACCAAACACGTAGGTATCTTGTGTCATGTGCTCTTGACTGCAAAGTCATATTCTACCCATATGACGAGAACACCAAGGAATTCGTGCAAAGGTTGGTCTGAACGATCAGGTATTTGGAGGTTTATATTTCTTTGCAGTGATATTGCGATTTTTGACGAGCGTGAATCACCAGGAGCTCGTATCATCTCACTCTGTCATAGTCCGAGCGGGCAGTGGATCGTAGTTGGCGACACCCATTTTTACTTACGCGTTTTTCGAATTTTGCGCGGACTTGACGGAGGTGCAACGAAATTTACCGACATTTGTGCGCATAAAGTACGTTCAAGACTGATTGTGGCACACAAGAGACATTTGTTTATCTATCTTTCAGGACCGAGTTGACAGCCTAGAATGGGCTCACGCAGGTTGTCAGTTTGCATCCGGCAGCCGCGATGGTGTGGCAAAAGTATGGAGATTCTCATGCGGAAAGTGGCGCTCAATCTCGCTCATTGTCCCAGGGTTCGTATCGGTCCTGAACGGCTTCTTGACTTTATCTATCAGTAACTTTTTGAAATCAAGAAACTGACCATAAACTGTGTTGTGACGAGCTTAGCCCTTGATAGCGCAGACAATACATAGTGGCACGATTCTAACCTTGCTTCATCTTTACATTTTCAGCTTTGAACCTACTGAGGCTCACGTATCTGCGTTAGCTTCTAGTGAGCGACCGAAGAGCAAGTACAGAGTTAGTAACGAATCTTCACTTCCCACATTTTGAGTTTTATTTGATCTTGTTGCTCTGTCACTTGTAGGTAACAATGCTATGTTGGTCATTAGACGACACAATGCTTGTGACTGCCGGTTCGGACTACATATGTGAGCGTATATTTCTTTGATTCAACTGGCTTGGGAGCTGGAGGGCGGGGCTTTGTGACCTAATTAAGGCTAGATAATGTCAAAGAGCACGCGCGCGAGAGAGACGCAGTTTGCATAGCGAGCGCGAGCGGTCTTGATAAGATTACGAAGCCCCATCTTCCAGACGCCAAGACAGTTGAATCAAAATCACCTTTTGACACTTATAGAGGTAAGGTAATTTCAGTGAGAGTTTGGAACAGGAAAGGCGAAATGTTGAGAAGTCTCTCCGGTCACACTGATGACTCTTTTGTTCTCAAAGCTCATCCTGTTTTTGCTAATGTGATCCTTAGTTGTGGTCATGATGGAATGTTGGTGGTATGTTAGTGTTATCGCTTTAATATATTTCCTCAGTCAGGTTTTGTAGTTCTGGGATATTGTGAGGGGTGAAAAACTCAAACGATTCACAAACGTCGTCGAGCACCGTGGACACTCCGCTCTTTTTGATCTTGACATATCCCGCGATGGCTGCACGGTCGCGGCTGTCGATTCACTCGGTCATCTCACTGTCTATGGAGTAGCTTCAAAAACAACTCGACCCATCCCCAAGCAGCAATTCTTCAACACAGACTACATGTAAGTCTTCACTTTTCAGGAAGTTTCTTTCAACGTTTTCGATAGGGTGAAGGTGAAAACTCTAAATTGAATTTTCATAGAAAGTTTTTGAGGCCGCTACTGATGGACGATACTGGATGGGTAGTGGACGAAGCTACAGGGGTAGTTCCGCATTTGCTTCCACCTCCCCTACTCACTGATCAGGACCTTGTTCCTCTCGGTGACGAATGGCAGAATGCTGTTCCTGGTAGAGATCTTATCAAGAAGGTACATCTATTTGTTAGTTCGTCATTCAGTCATATATCTCGCACTGATAGACCGATGGGACCTTTGAGCCGTTTTCATCACCCTGGACTACGCGACAAATTGTGCCGCCTCTGTCGATAAACGACCGGAATTTTTGGGCAAAGGTATCTACTTACATTTGCTTAGTACATGAGAGTACATCTCGGAATCGCGATTTGAAATGCGCGTCAGAATTATGCATGTTTATGGCTTCTGACTGACAACATCCGCAACAGTATGATTAGGTATTTTGGTTGCCTATGTTCTGTACTTTCGGTGTTAGTTTTTGCTGAAACAGCGCGTGCGACAGATGATGCAACTAGGATGGTAGAGCTAAAAATGAAAATTTGGTTCCAAGAAAAAAAAGCTGTAGCTCGTGAAAATCTCCAGCATCATTCATATACAGCTTATCTGGTCATTCTTATTTCTGTCTTAAAGGCAGTGTCCGGGCAATAACTTGATTTCTAGAAAATCCACTTACCTGGGGTTATCCGCAACGCTGAATTCGAAAATCCACATTAGAAAGCGCAAAAACGGCGAGAACATACGTTTTCCAAAGCCGCACAATTTGAAATTCCCCACCAAGGCAGAGACGCAGAGTCGCTGCGGAACCCTACATTTCAACTGTGGCGGCATAGGTACTCTGCCGCATAGCAGGAATTCGAACAGGTCGGAGGACCCCGCCGCAAGGCCTAAGTTTCCCCACTTTCCGGTCATTTTTCTTGCTTTAGTCGAGCGTTATGACTACGGTCAAGCGTGGGCTGTGGCATGCCACACCTGTGGCCGTATTCATCAACGAACCCAGTGGGTTCCAGAACCCATTGGATAGGCTCAACCCACAAAATCGGTATTCACATAACTAGTGGGTTCCGGAACCCAGTGGGTTGAGCCTACCCAATAGGTTCTGGAACCCACAAAGAGCCAATTAACCGGTTCACGAAGGAACCCAGTGGGCTCGCGAATCTAAAAGTCAAGCATACCGGTATTCACGAAACAAGTTACCCGTGGGTTCCGGAACCCACTGAGCGCTGGGTTGGCGAACCCAAGCAGGTGCAGATTCCTTAGTGGGTTACATGCGAACCCAGTCCCTTTGCTGAATATGAAGACTTTTACTAGCAGGAGTGTTATTACTAGCAAACTTATACATTAGAAACACTGTCCATATTCTTAATAACAAGGAAATTTTATTAGATAAATTTTGATTAAACTTGATGCAGGTCACAATTTGGCAGTCTCTAAAAAGTCGCAACAAACTTTTTAACGGAGATTTTTTGCGTCAAATTGTAAAGAGCCTAAGCACGTGCCGATGTTTGCTCAAGCTATCTTAGACTTTTTCGTTTTTTTTTCTGCGACTACAGAGGGAGCCTCATATAGGAAGCAGAGCGTTTGCCTGCATTCGTGTTCATGTATTTGGTTGTCTGTTGTATGTTTGTCTATGTTTGTTTATTCCTCAAATTAAAAAAAACCTTGCTCTCCATCCCGATCAAGTCGGCAGGCAAACGATTCAAGAAAAAGAAAAAAAGCGGTTTTAATCAAAATCGTTTGTTCCCTAATCTGTGCAATAAAAACCAATGGGAAGGGAACAAGTAGTAATCGTGGTCAACTATTAGTTTACATCATAGAGATTACAACTCTGTTGATGATCTCTTTGCACATTCCAGTCTGAGAAAAACGTACCCCCTACCATTCGGGCTTCCTCGCACACGAAATCCAAATGGACAAAGACTTGAGTGCTTCCTGCGAATATGCGCCTTGTCACTGATGGAAATCCCGTTTGAATGTAGGAGTTCGAAAAAAGACACAGATCTACTTGTGTGTATAGCAAAAACGTCTACGAAATAAACTTAGCTACTCCTTGCACCATAATAGTTGTTGATATGCATTCGTGGATGTCAGTTATGCCGTGCAATCCTCGAAAAAAGTGGCTGATATCTTCCTTATGAGGTAAGAAAGATGTAGAACAAAAAAGGAGTAGAGCTCTCTTTCTGCATCTCCACACATATCATTTTCGACAGTCATCTGGATCCGAAAGAATACTCGAATAAAATACAGAATAAGGGAAGTGCAAGTTTTGTCGCACAAGAGACATTGATTCATGTCATCCATCCGAACGTAAGAGTTTGCGAAAGCGTGTCAAGCGTGCTGACGCTTTTAGTTTAGCGCGATTCCTGTGCGCGGGAAAATGAGGAAAAAGTACACCGACCAGAGGAGGCACATTGGTGACGTCATGGGTTGGCGAACCCAGCGGGGCGCATGTGAATACCGATCTTACCCAGTCCCACTGGGTTCGCGAACCCAATGGGTTCCAGAACCCAGGTTCGTTGATGAATACGGCCCCTGGTGGATCGTATTGAGGAATCAGGGAGGGGAGGGGGGAGGGGTCGTCATCAAGGCGTCCGCTGTTCGCATAACATGATATTCGTTAACAGTGTTAAAATACTAGCACATTGATATTTGACCCATTTTCGTATACGTACACTAAATATAATTAAAGTTCTATAAAGCATAAGCATCGCTTTGTTATTAGCAAATAAAATAACCCCTGTGGTCCAAGTTTCAGCGAATTCGGAGGTTTCCAAATACAGGACCACCTAAGTGAGATGGTCGTTATCAAACGTGTTATTTTGTTTCAAAGGTAAGTTAACTACTTCTTTTTGTGCTTAGTAAGAAGAATCACTATATTTTTGCTCACACTAAGAGTCCTACTTCAAATGACCTCCAAATTAAGGAATTAAGAGCAAGTCAAAATCTCGTTTGTTCCATTTCAATATCTCAGGCTAGAGACGAGCAATCAGGCTCAAATCACTTTAATGTAGATTACGAGACTTAGGCTGTCGAATGTATATATTCTTGTCGCCTTCTTTCGCGATTCACGTAGTAGCGCAGACATAGCTTGTTACCGTATTTCAATATTTTCGCAGTATTCTAGCAGTATTTTGCACTTGCATAGGTAAGGAAAAACGATTATATCTTGCTGTTGAAGAAACGTTTTCATGTGAAATTTCTGCTATGTAAAGAAAGAAGGTTAAGCAGTAACAACGATATAAAAAACGCAGCTATTTGATCTGTTTGAAGGTTAGTTAATGCGATCCATACCGCATTAACTTACCTTCAAACAGATCAAATAGCTGCGGTGCCACACCCCATTAACCATATCGAACAAAAAACATTTTTGGCTAACGTTATTAATATGAAACGATAGCCTAGACCTCGTATATCTCATAGAAGTGATTTGAGCCTGATTCGTCTTAGCTCTGAGTAATATTTGGTGAAAGCACAGCCATTAAAAGCGAGAAATGGGAAAAATGAGATTTTGGTTAATTCCACAGTTTGGAGGTCTTTTGAAGCGGGATTTCTAAGATGGACAAAGAAGGAGTAGCGCTTTGTCTTGAGTGCAAAAACGGATAGCTACTTCATTTTTGAAACAAAGTTAATCATGTTGGAAAATAGCGATTTCACTTAGATGACCCAGTATCTTGAAACTTCAATATTCGCTCAAACATTGTCTACAGGGGTTGATTGACATGCTAGTTATGGATATGTTGCCCTTATGTTTGACAGGGTCTTCAAGTAATCTTAGATATATAGTTTGGGGGGTCTTATTGAAACAGCAATAAGGGGGAGGGGGTCGTAACCAGCGATCGTGTGCCACACCTCTTGCTCGACCCTGGTTATGACGTCGCACTTGAGCGATGTTGTGTTTGAAGGGGGGGGGGGCACTCTCGCATGGCACTGAACTCCCAAAACCTTCATCTTGCCCGGACACTGCCTGTAAAAACGAGCAATGAAAAGAACATCATGTTCTAAACTTCAATTGATAAATGACGCGATCATGATGCAGGAGTTGTTGCCATGACAAATTTGTATTTTTTTAGGAAGCCGAGGCTGTAGCAGATCAAGAAACCTACGAATATATCATTGAATCGACAAAAGAACCCGAACCTGAGCCAGAACCTGTCGAAATCTTTGTTCCACTGAACGAAAACCACAGTAAGTTCATATAGTGCCTCCCCCCCCCCCCTCCTCCCTCCATGCAACTCAGTAACCTTGGTTTCACTCCGTTCTATTGCGGGTCAAGTTAATTTTTTTGGATCGATAAAAACATTCATAAAAGTTAATAGAAGTGAGGACTTTGATCTAACCCAAACAATATGTTAACCTGTAAGCAAGATTCAGCTCAACCTTTGTGGAACTAGAGGCCGCGCTTTGCTGTACCAATTGGCATATGCCTTAAAGGCAGCGTCCCACCAGACTGGGGGGTACCTGGCTCTGGCATTAGTGTAATAGTAGACCCCTTAACTAAGCGATGACAGAAGTTTGCAGTGCGAAAGGTATTCTACGAAGTCTACAAATCGCCCCCAAGCGGCCCGGATCTTACAGCAGGCTCGGGCGAGTACGAGATGCAGCAAAGTAGAGACGCAGAGTCTTTGTGGGACCCTGCACTCATGACTGTGTGCGCTGTGGGTGCTCTGGCCTTGCAGTTCGAGATTGATCTGTCTGCGACGTTCGGGCCTCCGCAAGATTCGGGCCACTTGTTGGGCGATTTGTAGACTTCGTAGACCTCCTTTCTCGCTGCAAACTTCTGTCGTCTTTAGTTAGGGGATCTACTGATACTTAATACCAGAGCCAGGTACCTCCCAATCTGGTGGAACGCTGCCTTTAAGGGTCGAGCATAAATAACGCAATTTCATCGCCTCGCGATTCTTCCAACAAGAGACTGTTATAGGTCATTTATGAAATCGTGACGACGGATTTGACTGCGATCTTTGCATTCACAGGAGCACAAAACATTCATATAAAAAAGCATCACCTCCGTTGCTCAGCTCAGTCACTTCCATTTCATATGTAAGCAGAAAAACCATTTGAGTAGGGATAAAAACCACGAAAATGCTGTTGCCGGAAGTGCGTGTGTGTCGCGCGCGGTCGCGCCATCGTCACGATTTTTCAAGTGCCCTATACGTATTTAATGCATGCTGATCATCTTGCATTTCGGTTGTGATAATTAGTCGCGTTTAGCCGAGTCGGAAAATTATCGCAACCGAAACGCAAGGTGATCTGCATGCAATGAATTCGTAGCATAGTCGCGTTGGGTGTATCGCGATGCGATGAAATCGCTCGATGTATGTCCGGCCCCCTAGTTGATTTATCCACGTGATTCACACTGGTTGAGTCCACTGGCTTGCGCATGGAATTCGTTCTAGCATGAAGTATGGTAGCTCAGTGAATCATTTCGCCTCAGGGGATAACGTCAGAAGACCTGGCAGTCAATTTGAAAGGCAATTTATTACCTTCGAACAGTTGACAGTAAATGAGGTCTCAGCAAAAATTGGTCCAGGTTAATCGCCAGAAGGCGAATGATTGATTGCAAAGAGGGAAGAAAAGCGCATTATGTCATCAGTTTATATAAATTTGAGCATGTAACGAAGCAAACTTAAATTTTTTGACTCACCATAATTGATATGAAGGCGAGTGTTGCCCGTTGAAAAATTTTTATCAGGAAGGGCGACTGCTAGATATCGGGGTACCATGCGCGAACCTCCGCTGATTCAACGACTTGAACGACCAAGCCGTCGACAGCGCCCACCAACTTTGGACGAAGCAATTGCTGCGCAAGATGCTAGAAGAGCAGCTGCTGCAATGGAAAATTACCAAAGCGACATGGATGACAGCTACAGGTATACTTTGTAGAATACCTCTTTGATAACTGATAATTTCTCTAGCAATTCCGAAAGCTCATCGGAGGATGATGCCAGCTCGGACTCTGATACCAGCGATTCTGACTTTTCTGTTGGATCCGTCGGCAGTGGACGGCATCATGAAGAAGATGAAGAGGTAATTATTTGACGAGAATATCTTGCTCTATAAGATTGTTTTTGTTTTCTTGACCTTTATTCGGAGAAAGACTAAAGTGGTCTTTCCAGACTGGTACAAGTTTTCCATGTTGCTCTCAAAATTGCTTATACACAACTTCCTCTTCGTTCAGTAGTCAATCTTTTTATTAAGAAGGTGGAAACAGCTGTAACTACATCATCTGGTCGACGAGTGCAGCGGCCACAACGAATAGACGGAGCCATGCCCGAAGAAGGGCGAAAAAGGGATTCACGTCGCCGGAACAGAGCTACAGTATGCATTCCACTGTATGATTGTAATCACTTGCCGTTTAATCACTTTGCACATAGGATAATGATGACTCTTCTGCTACTGAAGTGAGATCACCTGAAGAAGACGAGTCAGATGTTCCTGGTCCGTCTACAGTAGATGTCATTCCTACGAAAAAGCCGACACGCCCGAGACAAAAGAGAGGTAAGAGGGTACCTTTGACTAATAGAGTACGCGTATCATCATTTTGCAGAAAGCTTCCTCGACTCTTTTCCCGAATGGATGCGGATGACCGAACCGCGGCGGTTTCCATATATCGCCCAACTTGGCGATCACGTAGTCTATTTCCGGCAAGGGCATGAGTCATACCTGGAAAGGGTCGAAGCTCTCAACTTATACCCTATTAGTTCAAAAATGAGACCGAAGTGAGTGGTGGAAGCCTTTATGACAACGATGTGGAATATCTATGTTGAGGCCATCGCTTGCTGCCGAAGAATTTGGTATTGTTGACGAGGTTCGATACGTACGAAAGCCATATCGTTTGACAGTTGTCCGACTGGCGCAAACGGACGGTGACGGACAACGAACTGGTGCATCTTGGACAGTTAAGTATGTCCCACAGTATTGCTTGCGTTTTTATTCCTTGAAATTATGATTAGTTTAGATTCCACGACCTAGCAAACGTGCCAGATTTTATTATTCTGAAAGAGCACTATGACGCATCAGTCGCGCAAAATGTTCAGGAAGGAGATAGAATTGAAGCCATTCTCGATGGTCAGTGGTGGACGGGTACCGTAAATCGAAAGGAACCCAAATCTGAAGAATTTCCCAGGTTAGTATTGTTGCGATATAGTGAATGGGTGCTTTTTTTCATCTGGGGCGATTCCCAGCGTATAGCGGGCGTGGCCCTGCAGACATTTGAACACGTTAAAATGTTGAACCTCCATTTCAAAGCCTTAGTTTTTGTAGTCTTTCGCTATCAAAAACTGCCACGCGGATACGTGGCAAACGTCGGCAAAGCTCCGTCAGCTGTACTGTGGGGAATGGACGATACATATAGGTTGTCCCAAAAATGTGCCTACTGTTTGATTGTGAATGATTCTCTTGTCATGAGATCTTTCGGGAGGGATTAGGTACCGTTTTGTAGAGTTGGCTTCAACTTAGATTTATAGTGTGGAGCGAATCACTGACTCCCTTTACCTGTGATATTACTGTAGCAACTCGCAGCATATGGCGCCATTGTGAGATAAGCCGTTTGCAGAAAAAATTTGCCAAAAAATCTGAAAATTTATGTAAGGTTTTCATGCATGCTGATATCAATACATAACTTTTTGCGTGTTCGCAGAGCTTCTCGAATGCTAATCAAATTTTCGACGAATATCAGAGGCCGTCGTTACGTTATATCTGGCATAAATTATGAAAAAAGCATTACGGTGAAATATGACTTTCATATTTGGAATTAGCTGCCCTGATTAAGCTAGCGTAAGAGTTTTCAGCTTTCTAAATCCTTTCTAAAGGTAAAATATGGCCCTCAATGACGCAAAACTCCCCTCAAAGTTCCTACCGTAGTCCTACAGTTATGAAGAGAGGACGATAATTCGCTCCATACCGAAATCGATCATTGCCGTACAAACTGAGAACTTCACTGTTAGCTTTCAAAGTCGTCGGTCTTCCCGTAGATCTGATAAAAACGTTGCATTGCAACAAGGATCTATCATATCATAGCACTGTTTTTGTTATAGTAGAAATAGGGAACTTCCAGGTTATCGAAATCTCCAATCAACCATTTTTCGCCGGCTAGGGTGTATGTCACAATTTATTTGTCTTATCGTAAACATGCCTAGTAGCGCCATCAGGTACTTAGTTCGACTTTATGACGCTTTTATTAAACTTATAAGAAGTTAAACGATTTTTGGGGAAGAGGTGATCTCTTGTGGATTACACAAAACAGTGATAATCCCACCTCGAATGAAAATGTGCTGGCATCCGTCATACCCACGATCAGATCACAGATATGAGAACTTTCTAAGATGGATAGTCTGAAGAATACAATTAGAGCATGGAAATATGACGCGTTCCTTCTTAGTTTCCCTTTTTCCCAGCTGTGTGTACGGGTCTAGCAAAGGGAGGATATTTGGTGACCTCTACCTTTCGAACATCAAATGCATCTTGAAGCGCTGACTTCAAATCTGCCTTTAGTACGTGCTGTGCGCTCTTCTGAAAGAAGCCATGAACACTTTTTGCCACCAAAATTTGCACTGTTTCAAATGACAGGATTCATCAAGATCGTTGAAATATACTTACGCATAACCAAGGGATCGTCCAAATGAAATAAAGCTCTACGTTGAGCGCAGGAAAGCTGTCTCCGATATATCCGTGTCTAAAAAGCCTGGATACTGACAATTCTGACTGCCTAGATTCCGTGAAATTAGTATGGAAAGGTGTCCATAACGTCGCTCAAAGAGACCACAGCAGATAATTAACATAGATCTAAAATCAGTGTTTCAAGCGCATCTACTCGTATACCCTTTGATTCAACGGGATTGACGGCTGGAAAGCGACCGCTCGCGCCCGCGACACAGTGTGTGCGCCTCTCTCGCTAGCGTGCTAACTGATCACCCTCTAGCCTTGATCGGGCCTTCAAGCTCCGCCTTCCCCCCCCCCCAACTCCGTTGACTCAAAGGGTACATCATAATGCAAGAGGTCAGGTCCCAAGTATCCTGCCCTCGTAAAACTGAAATCATCGATACGGTCGAACAGATTAGTTCCTTTTTCGAAGTTGGGGTGAAGCAGCGACTTATCTAACGTCTACTACATATTTTAAGTAGGTAGTTCACATAATCTGTCCCCATATTGTAGTTATATGTAAAACAATAGCTGTGATTGTTCCGAACATATTTGCTATGCATGTTCATTATTTCTACTAGCTCATCTTAAAGGCATTGCCCAGGTCAACTGAGGGTGGGGATTTTGACGCAGTACGGGAGCACGGCTCCTGCCCAATGCAACAGTTCAAGTCCGTTTGAAAAAGGTGGATTCTGAAGCGAGGTAATCGCTACAAAAGGGGCGGTCCGCTGATCCCGCCTCTTCCACAAGTTTTAACGTGGCGAATGCTGTAGATCATCTAATGTATCATGTCAAAACTTGTCAAGGAGGAGGTAGCTGACCGCCCTTTTTTTCGAAGCGATTTTCTCGTCAGAACTCACCGTTGATCGGACTTGAAGTTGCATCAGTCAGGAGCAGCGCTCCCGCACTGCGTCAAAACCCACCCTTCCCCCCTCCCCCCCCCCCCCCCCCCCAATTGACCTGGACAGTGCCTTGTAGCGTGGCGTTTTTCAAGCGTACAAGTGTTGAGAAAGTTTGAGTTTTTGTTGTGGTCAGTATCTCTTCACAATTCCACCGAAGATTATTAGATACCTCTGCCCTTAATTAAAAAGAGGAAGGTAATTTTGTCTTCTTATATATAAAGCTGAATGTCTGTTTGTCTGTATGTCTGTCTGTCTGTCTGTCTGTCTGTATGTATGTATGTACGTATGTTCCGAATAGAAAATTCCATTTCTGAACCGATCCGGGCCAAACTTGGCACACATACACTACGGGCCCCGGCGGGTGTCATAGGCTACTTTTCGTCATCGATCGATATCGATTTTATCGATTTTTATCGATTTTTTTGCTGAGTTCACCTACAGGGCTGGGAGTTGGCACAGGGGGGTAATCGAGCATGGGGATTCCGAATACAATATTGCTTTTCAGGACTATCGATTACTTTTATCGATTTTATCGATTTTTTTTGCAAAGTTTGAGCTGCGGGGCTGGGAGTTCGCACAGGGGGGTAATTGGGCATGGGGATTCCGAATACAATATTGGTTTTCAGGATTATCGATTACTTTTATCGATTTTATCGATTTTTTTGCAAAGTTTGAGCTACGGGGCTGGGAGTTCGCACAGGGGGTAATCGGGCATGGGGATTCCGAATACAATATTGGTTTTCGGGATTATCGATTACTTTTATCGATTTTATCGATTTTCTTGCAAAGTTTGAGCTAGGGGGCTGAGAGTTGGCACAGGGGGGTAATCGAGCATGCTGATCACTCCCAAGGGGGGTGATCAGCATGCTCGATTACACCCATGTGCCAAATTCCAGTCCCCTAGCTCAAATTTTCAAAAAATCGATAAAATCAATAAAAGTAATGGACGATCTTGAAAACTAATATTGTGTTCGTAATCAGCATGCTTGATTACCCCCCTGTGCAAACTCCCAGCCCCGCAGGTCAAACTTTACAAAAAAAATCGATAAAATCGATAAAAGTAATGGACGATCCTGAAAACTAATGTTGTGTTCGTAATCAGCATGCTTGATTACCCCCCTGTGCAAAATCCCAGCCTCGCATGTCAAAATTTACAAAAAATCGATAAAATCAATAAAAGTAATCGATAATTCTGAAAACTAATATTGTATTCGGAATCCCCATGCTCACTACCCCCCCCCCCCTGTGCCAACTCCTAGCCCTGTAGGTGAACTCTGCAAAAAAATCGATAAAAATTGGTAAAATCGACATCGATCGATAACGAAAAGTGGACTGTGACACCCGCCGGGGCCCGAAGTGTATGTGTGCCAAGTTTGGTCCGGATACGGCGGAGCCGGGTAAGCCAGCTAGTTTGTGATAATTTTGACCCACAGCGCTTTAGTTCGCTCTGGTTCTGTCTGCGTATTCTGTGGGATTCCGGAGAAGAGGATATAATGAGTCCATGGGATTGTCAGCCAAGATCAGGAACGAGGAGATCAGGTAAGATTTACAATAAGTTTGCCAGCTTCACTTCGGTGATCTTTGACAGGTGATGTTGCCACTGAGGAGGATCAGCTTGCGTTTGCATTCATCGAGGTAGACAGTGATTGGCCTGATTCGAGTGGTCGCACACCGTCTGAGGCGAAGGAGGTTTGCCATTTAAACTTTGAAATAACTTTTAAAAATAAAGTATGTTAGATTTCATGCACTTTCCTAAATTGCATTTTTGGACAATGCTTTTCTTTCTGATATGCGGTCGGCAGCGCAGCATGAGAAGCTTATTCGATACGCGTACTGTGTATAGGCCTTGTAAATTTCAATTGCTGCACCTCGCTTTGAACACCAATGTAGCGAGTGTGATGCGGAAGGCGACAATCCCCAAATTCGATGCCTTTCAAAACTCTCTGCTGCTAAAGTGACACGACGCTAAGGTGTGGGGGGGGGGGGGGAGTGGGGGCAGATGCGCTCGATGCCGAAAAAGAGCTTTGACGCAGCAGGAGGAAATCAGCAGGCGGGTGGAGTCTTCCACTTTGTGAAATCACTCTTCAAACTTTTGAAGCGATCTTATCGCTTTCGTTAGCCATGCTACCAACGCCACAGGCCAAGTGCGAACGCTTGACTTGAAATCGGAACCGAGAAGATTACTCCAGAAACTGGGTCCCAGCTGCTGGGAGCGCGTGAGTTCATTGGGGAAGACTCCGCCTACCTGCTCATTCCCTCCCACGTTAGAGCCTTTTTTCGCCGTTTTCGCGCTCTCCAGTGTGGATTTTCGGATCCAGCATAGCGAACAGGTCCGGGTAAGCACAAAATCTTAAAAGCGATTTCTTGCCCGGACATTGCCTTCAAGGCAGTGTCCGGGCAAGAATTCGACTTCTAGAAAATTCACTTACCCGGGATTATCTGCAACGTTAAATCCGAAAATCCGCATAAGAAGTCGCAAAAACGGCAAGAACATGCGTTCTTTGAAGCCGCACAGTTTGAAGTTGACGGCTCCCGGCGAGGCTGCAGAGTCACTACGGGACCCTACGATTTTGTGCGGCGGCATGCGTGCTCTGCCGCATAGGGAACGGCCATAGGTTGCCGGCAAGGTTGCCCAGGCTGCCTGCGTTGTCGAGGTTGCCGGCGTTGTCGAGGTTGTTGGGGTTGCAGAGGTTCTGGCTTTGCCGGTTCTCATAGGAGGACCTCATGGTAGCCTCCGCGTTTCGCGCTCTCTCTAGCTGTTTCTGACCGCGGCAACGCCGGGAACCCCAGCAACCTTGGCAACGCCGGCAATCTCGGCTATGGCCGTTTCCATAGCATAGCAGGAGTTCAAACAAGTCGGAGACCCCTCCTCAAGCGTAAGTTTCCCAGCTTTCCGGCCATATTTCTTGGTTCTGGTCAAGCGTTATGGTCTCGCACTTGCGCGGTGGCGTGTTCGAGCATCCCTCTTTTGCATGGCATCGAAATCCCACAACTTCACTTTCTCCAGACACTTTAAGGGAACGGCCATAGGTTGCCGGCCGGCGTTGCCGGGATCAGAGGCAGATAGAGAGCGCGCGAAACTTGGAGGCTACCTGAGGTCCTACAACGACCGGCAACCTCGGTAACCGTTGCCGGTCGTTGTAGGACCGTTGCCGGCGTTGCCGGTCGTTGATGGCCGTTCCTTAACTTCGACTTACATCAGCTCGATCGCATGCAAGTTGTGCCAGGATCTGAAATCAGAAAGAAAGGTGAGAGTCATGATAAGAGGATGTTATTCAGGGATTTGGGAATAATTTGGTGTTACACTCAAGGGTCAAACTTCCGTGTTTACTGATTACGCTCTTTTCAGCTGTGCTGCGCTCGAATGTTTGATGCGGTCTCCAAACTCAGTGTGCGTGACACCGTTGAACCTTTCGCGTACCCAGTCAGCTTGGAGGCTTTCCCGCATTATGCAGCCAACATTGATTATCCAATCGATCTCGATACGATAGCGAATCGTTTGAAGAACAGCTTTTACAGGTAAGTGATTTCTTTGTAGGTATTTGTGCTAAACGTTGTTGGGTATATATAACACGTATCGTCTGCGCCCGAGAGAGGTTCCCATGTGAATCAGCGTGCGTACGTGGTGCAACGCTGCCTTTCGCTCTTTTTGACATGTTTCTCTTGAGATTTCAACGGAAGTGCCCGAGGTTAACACGTTCAAAAGTGCGGAAGGCAGCGAGATGACATGGTACCTATGGGAACCTCTCTGGGGGGCGCAGACGATACATAAACAGGGTCAAGCGTGGGGTGCGGCACACGATCGCTGGTTACGACCCCCCCCCCCCTAATTGCTGTCTTAAAAAGACCCCCCTGAACTATACTTAAGATAGCATTACTTGAAGGTCCTGTCAAACATAATGGGCAACATATCCATAATTAGCATGTCAAATAACCCCTGTAGACAAAGTGTGAGCGAATTCTGAGAATTCAAGATACTAGGCTACATAAGTGAAATGGTCAAATTCCAACATGGTTAACTTTGTTTCAAAGGTGAATTAGCTATCCGTTTTTGCACTCAAGACAAAGCACTACTCCTTCTTTGTCCACCTCAGGAATCCCGCTTCAGAAGAGCTCCAAACTGTGAAACTAGAAGCCAACCAAAATCTCGTTTTTCCCATTTTTCGCTTTTAATCGCTGTGCTTTCACCAAATATTACTCAGAGCTAAGAAGACGAATCAGGCTCCAAACAGTCCTATGGAATCTACAAGGTTTAGGCTATCAATTCTTATAAATATTGTCCGCTAAAATTGTTTTTTTTTGATATAGTTAATGGGGTGCGGCACACCCCCTTAAAAGCTGCGGCCGCCGCAGCTTTTAAGGGGGTGTGCCGCACCCCATTAACTATATCAAAAAAACGATTTTAGCGAACCGTGTTTGTATCGGTCAATAGCCTAGATCTCCTAGTTTTCGCAGGAGTGATTTGAGCCTGATTCCTTTTCTTTGCTCTGAGTAGTATTTGGTGGAAGCACAGCCATTAGAAGCGAAAAAATGGGAAAAATGAGATTTTGGTTGGCTTCTAGTTCCACAGTTTGGAGCTCTTCTGAAGCGGGATTCCTGAGGTGGACAAAGAAGGAGTAGTGCTTTGTCTTGAGTGCAAAAACGGATAGCTAATTCACCTTTGAAACAAAGTTAACCATGTTGGAATTTGACCATTTCACTTAGGTAGTTTAGTATTTTGAATCTTCAGAATTCGCTCACACTTTGTCTACAGGGGTTATTTGACATGCTAATTATGGATAGGATACGAATACCATGTTATCACTATTATCAGATTACCCAACTACGACCCCCCTCCCCTTTTGACTCCTCAATACGACCCCCCAGGTGTGGCGTGCCGCACCCCACGCTTGACCCTGTACATAAATCAACACATGGCGGCGCAAAGCGCGCTCCTTGACCCAGTGCGAATTTAGCCGGCGCGCATGGTCTATGCTTCCGGAGCACACTAAACACAATGAACTTGTGATTCTTTGCACACAGTTCGCCGCGTAGGTGATTTTTTCATATAGTTTTGCCATGTAGCGAAAATTCCTTTGCTTGTCGGCGTACAGTTGATTGCAGTTACACTGTATGTCAACGAATGTGTTTTTTTTTGCATACAGAAAGCGATGTGACCATCGCTGTTCAGAAAAAAGAAAGTATGGTGCTTTTCCATGATCCATGTCACAATTAGTACCGCGAAGTATATCGTACAGTAAGAATTTTTCGGTAATGCAGGAATAATATGATTCGGATAGGTGATGCATGCCTGTCCTCAAAGCTTTTGTTTTTGTAAATTGGTTCGTAGGCAAAAAACATCCTAAAGTGTTCTGTTAGTCCATTCGACAGACTGATAGACAGACTTCAGTCTTTCGTTTCTGACATGCGTTCATACCTGAAACTGTGAGATGCGAACGGGAATCTCAAGTGGAATGTATCAATGTAACAAGCGCCATCAATGTATCAAGCGCACAATATATGTTTGCCAAATCAAAGTCCTTGAATGTTTTCCGTAAATCTTGACTTAGAACAAAAGAAAGGAGCAAAACTTTCTTTATTAAAACCATAAGTGCCTCTAATAAAAACTGCTTGATGGTAGTTGTTTTGTGATTCAATTTGTTCTCCTACCAAAATAAACCAGCTCTATTTGTAAAAGGAAATCATAGAAGAAGTCTTGCACATCCGCTTTAAGGAATTGCTGGTCAACATTGATGCATGCCTTGGTAGGGTTGAATCTGTTATGCTGCTTCCTCTAACAGAATGCGTAGAGTTTTCACGGCATTTGTCGAAACATTGCAATGTATATGCATTTCCACTACCGGATGTTGCTATCGTAAGGTACTTACAAATAACTGAAGGCATCCATCCAGAATCTCTCAATTCAGACTGTATCCCCAGATCAATGGAACTTTTGGAAATGTTGCAATGCAAGTTCTAAACCTCAGTCGAATACAAAAGCTTCGTAAAATTGAACAAAATTAGAAGAATCCTCTTCAATTTTTGACAGAAGCTAACATTGGCACCGAATTGAGCAATAATAAATGTTCTGAGTTTGGCAAACTTAACGAGAGAAACCAGATTCAGACTTCGAGACACTTGTTTGCATGTTTCAAATAATGGATTTCAATGGTACTATCTTCAAACAAGCAAACCTTTATAAATACATAAGGCGATTAATCGTCCCTTCACTCTGTGAGAAGAAGTAAAGTTTAGATGCACGGTGATCAAAAACGTTAAGTCCACACTGTTTAACGTGCCCCACAGCGAAAACCCTGCTCGCCGGAAAATTTCGCATTGGGGCGCGCTTTGCGCAGCCATGTGTGGATAAGTACGTGTGGTATATGTATGCCTTTGTAGTATTTAAAATTGAGCTGAAAAAGTTGTTTAGGAGACTTACTGCGTTTCACCAAGATGTTCGTCAGCTTGCTGTAGCAGCAGAGCAGTTCAATGAACCATCTAGCGCCATAGTACGCAACTCTCGCATCGTAGTGGAGGCACTAATACGTTTTTCTCGGTGAGTGAATGTTCAGTGTCTAATCGAAGCATCTTAACTATGCCCTCAAAAATTTATCCAAGGCACGTCAAGGCAAAAATTGAGTGTTGATCCCAGCGATATTGTAGTAAGCTTCCCATTCGCGCACCTGATCAAATTCCGTCGCAGAATATTATTCCGAGGCAAGAGATTACTTTACGGTCTATGACATTGATCGCTTAAACCATTGGAACGGATGGCTCAGGAATGCTGAGTTTGCAGTTGGCTTTAGAGTGCCTGATGATGGCCTGTTCTCGTAATTAAGTATCGTTAATTCGTTGACCGCACGAACTGCTCAAACATTGCGGATCACGAGAGGCGCGGCTAAAATGTTGCACGATTTGTACAATGGTGGAATTGTACTGGCGCAGGCGTTTTACCTCGCGGCGCTTGCTCCATAGTGATGTCCAGTCCGTGCGGTCAGCGAGTGTATAGGCCGTCCGCGCTGTGCTCGGAGAGCAACGCTGTTGCGTCCATTCGAGGCAGTTCATGACTGGAGGAAGCGCAGAGAAAACAGGAAGCGAGAGAGCACAAATGAAGAGGAGTGACGCGCAATACACACCTTGCGCACTCTCCGCGTCCTGCGCGGACGGCCTATACTATACTTTGGAACCCCAGTTTCGGGCTTAGCGTCCCGTA
Organism: Cylicocyclus nassatus; assembly: GCA_958299035.1. NCBI lineage: Eukaryota > Metazoa > Nematoda > Chromadorea > Rhabditida > Strongylidae > Cylicocyclus > Cylicocyclus nassatus. The sequence continues at coordinate 34,734,676 of CATQJL010000112.1, forward strand.
TCCACATTAATGGCCGGAGTTACTACCTTATTCTCTTTTGAGAGTTTTCTCGTTTTGGATAATGTAGTGAGGTTTGGAAAAACGGTTGCGCGCCTCATTACGGCAGAAGCACCTCTTTTGCCTGGGATGGATGTATTGAAGACAATGCCTAGAGTTTGAGTACGTTAGCTTTATTTGAGTTGTGACGGGACGCTTCAGCCAAGCCGTTGTCCAAGCGGCGGTCGTAAGAGTTTGATGGCCGAGAAATGCAATTCTTAACTAGCCAAGCCCATAGTCTTTCCGAGTCGACCATTGGGCGCCCTCAAGTTAAGGTATGGTGTATAGAGAAGTTGGGCACGCATTAGTCATCAAATGAACTGTCGCTGAGCAGAGGCTTACTTGAGACATCCCAATAGTAAATACGAAACGCAGATATCTATCTTTGATAACCCTGCCTTTAGTATTGCGTTAAAATATCATTTAGTGGTCATTTCAGTGATCCGCTAATGGATGACATTGTCAATCTATACGACAGCTTGTTCGATCTTCCATCCGAACAGATAGTAGAGTACACCAAAAGGTTATTGCCTAAAATTGGTGAGTTGATTGAAAGATAGTTTCCTTGTTGGCTAATCGATGCTTCCAGCCGACAGTCAAAGGTTTCACAGACTATAACGATATTCAGGCTTTCGTTTTCATAGTGTTAATATCTGGATTACAGTGATATAAGGAGTGTCCCGGCAGATTTTCAGTTTTTACCTTTCTGTATGTTTCATGCCTTTTTGACACGAGGAACCCAAATTTGAGGTTTTAACCGGGTATACCATTGTCGGGGCGTTCACTCAATTCCAAAAGCAAGCTCTGACGGGAGTCGGAAGGTTCTCGCACGAAAATCCTGCCTGTAATTTCTGCAGGAGAGCAAAAGTTAAGCGACAAAACGTCTAGAACGCAAGCAACGTAAGGCTGGGCTCCACTGTTCCTGAAGTTCCGGAATGGACTGTGCCGGTACTGTGCTGCATGCGCTGCAGCCGCCCGCATGCGGTTTTGAGCGGCGCGAAATAAGGATTTTTGACTTTGTTCAACGGTCTCAGTGAAATCTGCCTTTTTCACCTCATTTGTGTCTCGCTTGCTTTTTTGATTGAAAAAGTTACAAACTTGGAAAGGATACTAGAATGAGCGCGTATCATTTGCACATCAGCTGAAAACTGCCATACAAATTGATGCTGCTTCCATTTGTGTACATTTTCTCAAGTTCGGATTTCTCATCAGAAGAGGAACAGTAATCAAGAAAAGAAGAGGAAGCAGTAGTTGTGAAAAGAAATGGGGTTGAAACGCTCAAAATCCATATCATGAAAACACAAAGAAAGATTCGCGATTTTTGCAACCGTTGTATCATGATGACAGTGACGGATCGAGGATGCTGTGACCCTTTGAACTACAAGAAAAGCGTTTTTTAGAACAGGAGAAGGGGCATTTGCAGAATGTGCATAATTTCCGTGAATGTTGCGGAATTTCGGGAATTCGCGGAATCACGCGGATCACGCAAATTATGCAGCGCCATATTCCTTCAGAATCAATATATTATGAATCCGGAAGCGGCATTATGTTCAGCTCGTCAAGGCGAATCTTTTGTTGTGCACATATCCTCGATATTCCGTTTCCAGTTTTTCCAGTTCTTCTGCGGAGGTCCTTTCGCAGATGTAACGCAGCGCCCTCACTTTCCAACTTCCACGCTTCTTTCTTCCTCTTGCCGCTAATGTGCAGTTCCACATTCACACATTACAGAGTTATTCAAGAGCACTGGCCAAGGATATGATTGAAGCAGAGCCATACTCAAAAAATAAACTAATAGCATACCTGCAGAAACCGGAGGCAGAAGAAATTACACCGCGGCGAAACTTCGGTGAAATATGGTTCAACTGCGAGAGGGAAACTGAGCACCAATAGGATACCATCTACGGCAACAAGATTTCAACAACAATGGACACAATTATGATGTATGAGATCGAAATGCGACAACAGGAAGGATATAGCGTGGAAGATGGAAAGCGTGGGCGTTTGCACTTAAAATAGTAAGAATTCGATAATTTTGCGCTTCTATGACAAAAGCGGCCAGCGGCGGCTACGGGCTGCTACGGGCTGCCAGCGGCGGCTGCCGGAGGGTATGAAGGAGGCACCCTAAGACGATCTTTCGATGAACAGCATATCCTTGATATTGCGATCTCAGCATTGTTGAATTTTTCTGCAGAAGTCTCCTCGCAAAGGTGTAAAGCAGCGCGCATTGCACCTAGTAGGTTCAGCAAGGGAACGTTCGATAGTATCTCTTCTGGAGATTACGGAGCGCTAAAAAGTAGTCGCAGTTTTCTTTCCGAAGGAGATAGAAGGGAGGGCTGGTGAATTCTGGAAAAACCACGCCTTTTTGAACTTCACTTACCATAACCCTAAAATATGAAGCTCTCTTGTTAAGCAGATGTGATTTTTGTAGTATCAGCAGGTGGGATAACTTCTACGAGCAAATTTTGCGAGATGTTTGGGTTATCTCAATTTTTCTCATTTTATACTCTGAGCTCACCGATAGATTTTGGTCAAAATGATTATCTTGGATTGTAATCAACTTCGTTTATAGAGGTTTGCGGACGCGCTGTACACGAAAATCATGGTCTTTGAGGACTACAGGGTCTTTTGCAGAGATGGGTGAGATAACTGTAATCGAGTCACGAAAGTTTGTGACTTTGCCTGCACTTCTTGCGTATCTTTCAGAGAACTTGCCTGCTTGCTATTACAGGTTGAAGTTTGTGGGAACTGTGCCATCGGGTGATGCATGTCGTAGGCTACAGTATATGAAAACCGCCGAGGTACGAGCCCACGAAAACATGTCTTCATGAATTTTGCCCATAATGTGAAGACTGCAAGCATGCACAATGCAGGAGTCGGTCGTGGGGTCCGCGCCGAACAGGGAAGCGAAGCCGTCCGAGCGCGCGCCGGTTTGGGGGCTGTTTTCCACAGAACAGATTTCGCAGTCGTTGCACCGTTTGCTACAGTACCCCTACCGCGCCCAACAGGTTGTTCGTGGCGACCGCGTTAAACTCACTGGCTTCGAAGCCGAGTTAGTCACATCGTCCTTGATTTTAAACTGCATTTGCGTACTTATTGCCAAGGATTTGAACCTGTGGTTTACTCGACAAAGCACTAGGATCGATACTTCAAGTATTTTGAAGAAGGGAAAATACGCATTTCAAACCCACTTTGCATTTCACCGTAATTGCCCTAAGCTCAACTGATTACTGGAAATTACTGTCTTTTCCCATCAAGTGTGGATTAGGTCAGTCAAGGGTTTCGATATATCATACATAGAAACTGAGAACCTATTTAGGTGGGTGATACTTCTCGGTCAAAAAAAAAGCTGTTATTCTGTTTATTTTCTATTTGAAGCATCTTGCGGAAACTGGTGCTGGTAAAAGCCAAGAATGAATGTCGCACTAAGGATGTTCGGAGTTTTGCCCTTCTTGATGAGTTGCTGAGCTGCATAACATCACCTTGATAGGTGTTGAAAGCTACATTTTACCATATAACCTAGTATAGTTTACCTATTGTCTTGTCCATGGAAGAGTGACGACATGAATTTGGATTTTACACCATGTATAACTTTGAGAACTCAAGATAGTGAGACAATTCAACTATTGCTGAGATCTTCCCATCCATTGACGCTGAGCTCATGCCAAAGTAAAGTCTAACGCAACAGCTTTAGAAAGTGTATGCGTTCGTAGCAAAGCGAAGGCCGCTATTTGCTGGCAGGACCATCGCGCACTCACGAACTTCAAAAAGAACCTGCGATGCTGTCTGCAGCACTTACAGTATAAACGTATTGCGACTACAAAAGGTGTTGGTGTCCTTTTTTACTTTCTTTAATCTTACTAATCGCATAAAGTGGTCTTGGAGTTGATATGATGTGTTGCTGATCCTCTGGATCGTAGATATAACACATCGATTCAAGTTACACTCACTGAGTAGTAGCCGGTAGGTAGTACACTGACTAGCTGGCATCGTCAGTGTCAGAGCTTATGATAGGATTTCTGTTTCTCTGAGGAACTGAAGTGAATGAAGGTGAGAAATGTGGATAATCATATTTACGTTTCATTAGTCACTCATTTATCACAACTGAAGGGACTGAAACAAAAAAAAACAGCATTCGCAATGTAGATGGCGAAAACTCAGACTAGAATAATAGAGTGACCGGAATATAAGTCTTGGGAAGCCTTCATTGAAACATTGATATGCTCGCTATCCTAGTAGAAACCTTGAAAGAGAGAAAGAACGATGATCCAGGGCTGAAAGTAAGAGAAAAAACAAAGCAACTACGAATATACCAATTTAGACCACGGTTTTGAAACCGACAGACTCAGAATCTGTATGATACATCAACCTGTGTTAGGTGCGAAAAAACTGCTCATCTCCTGACGTCCTTGTAGTTCTTGTACGCCCACCTCGGACAAGAACTGCTTTGCATTAGGTTTATTTTGAAGTTCGCAGGTACACTGGTCCCGCCACGAACACCCTGTTGGGCGCGGTGGGGGTACTGTAGCAAACGGTGCAACGACTGCGAAATCTGTTCTGTCTGTTTTCCCGGCGCAGGGGTAACATCAACCAGCCGCACTGGGCCTGTAGGTCAGCGAGGTTACCAGAAACTTCACCACAGCTCTATCCCACAGGACTTGAATCTGCCGGGGTACTGCCTATAGGCGATGTCTGAAGTGCCATGTCCAATCATTTTGGTTTTTTAATTGCAGCTGTAGACGGTGAAATACTCAAGCACCTTGCTGAGAGTGGTGCCAACGATGCACCAGTGGAACCAGGTTGGAAGACAGATTGTCGAGCCATACTGCGCTCAGTTATGGCCGATCCATGTGCATCACATTTCCTCGAAGCGAATGCGGCCGTGAACGAGGTTCGTTAGTGAAAACCAATACATCCAGCAAATGATTACGTTAAGGACGTGGCTGGGGCGTTGCAGCAGACATGTGATCTGAAGTCGTTAATGGAAGCACTTGAACGCGGGGATATTGATCAACCAGCCACATTGCTTCACGATGTTGAGAAGATGGTGCATGCGTGCAAGACCAGTATAGACGACAAACGTTCGCCGGTTTGTTGGTATCGCAAATATGTCCAAATAGGAACAGTATCGTTGAATTTTTTACGGTTATTTCGAACTAAAAAATATTGGCGTCTTTTCATGGACAGTACATTTTGTTTATCTTCAGATCTACCGAGATAGCTTAGCGCTTGGAAGTTTGTTTGCTGAACGGATGAAAGGTGTTGTGAGCCAATATGAGCGAATCTGGAAAAGTTTGATCGATCCCGCTGGAAGAAGTTTACGGAGACGAATTCGTCGAGAACGCACACAATCCAAATACAATACGCGAAGGTCACTGTTTTATGATTTCCATCTTTTGACAGCTACCTACCTTTTTGATGGTACAATACAATACAATAGTAAATTAAAGTGCTGAATAATATTTTTGGCCACTTTGTTCTAAATGGACATTTCTAGCCATGATCGAAACGGTTTTGATTTTGACCCTCAACAACCGTCAACATCACAGTCTGCTCCTCTCAATGGAAGTTCGCCCGGATTTTATCGGAACTTGGTGAATGGAAGGCTGCCCACAGAAAGTCCTAACCGCCGGCAGCATACGGGGCGAACGCTCTCTCCTTCTGTTGCCTCACCCTTACCGCGATCTAGAATGGGTACTCAACTTGCCCTTGTTTCGACCAAATGTCATCAAATGTTGCAGGTAGAGCCTCGGATTTGCCTTCTTCTTCTAGACAGTTGCTAGATAGTGCATCTATAGCAAGCGATGACAGTGTCCCGTCTATCTCAAGTCCACATACCAGAAGATCGTCGAGGAAGAGACAGTTAGCTCAAGAGGTTTGTTGTTCTAATTGGTGCACTGTCACGTGATTCTGATTTCACAGTTGTCTCATGGATCCAACCAATCACCCACTAGAGCGCCTACGCTGTCATCTCCTGCTTCGTCAAGGCTAAGAAGTGACAATGAACATGTCGATTCGCTAGCAGAGGATAACGAGGAAAACGATGAGGATAGTTTATACGTGAGTTTTGTCGTCTTCCACTTCCATTGGTACAGGTTACCGGAAGGTGAGGTTCAGCATGGGGTGTAACCTGCATGACTTTGTTCACTTTCTTATTGTTGCACTCATCACGCCCGAATTACATTTTTAAATGGAATGTCTAGAAGTTTAAGCAGTCTAGATAATTAATTATAAAAATAAATTATAATAAAAATGCGTTGAATTAGTATTGCTTCTAGTGTTGAGGCACAAAAACTCATGTGTGCACATTTTATAGGTAAATCATCAACCGCAAAGACTGGTCGTCACTGCGGAACGAGCCGCGGTAATCCTCGCTCTAAACAAATCGCCGTGATACAAGTTTTGCTCGGGGTCCCGCAGGCACGGCCAGTCTGTGCAGTCGATGGGTTTTGTATACAACTTTAGTCGTAATTTACCCAGTGTTGCAGTTCTACCATCTTAGTCTGCAAACCAGAGTGTTTCTGAAATCAGTGACTATTTGTAAGATCGGCTCCCACATTCATATGGAGGCGGATCACGGATTATTCTGATAAGATAAATCTCGTCGACTTCCCACGTTATAGGGTTGTTTCATACTGCCGCACTGCAGCAGCTGACCGCAGCAGACTGCAGCAGACTGCAGCTGACCGCACTGACCGCAACGGCCGCACAGCTCGCTGCATCCTTTCGTGAAAGAGAAAATATTTGCGAATACATCAAAACACCGTGATTTACATTAGAAAGTTCATAGGTTCTAACTTACTCTTCTAGTCGAATTTTGGCGATTGTTTTTCTTTAATATATGCTCATATTTGTTCAGATTCCTTTTGTCATTGCATATACCTATTTTACTTCCGCTCTTGTTGTCTATTGGGACATACATTTTAAGAGACTGTTTGAGCTACAACTATTTATCCTCTCCACCTTCACGAAAGGATGTAGCGATCTGTGCGGCCCCGCGGTCAATGCGGTCAGCTGCAGTCTGCTGCAGTAGTGCGGCAGTCTGAAACAACACATAGCATTGCTTTTCGTACTCCCTCATCAAAAACCGCCATGCTTTGAGCTGGCACGACTTTGCCTCCACATGAGTCTAGGAGCCTATAATACATTTGGATCATTTGAACCGCAATTATTTACACAGATGCACATATCGGGCTTTGGGTATATCTGGTTGCATTAGAACACAACTAAAGTTCGTCTGTCAAACATGCGTATGAGGTAGCTCGTAAGCTTCACTTCCAGGATGAAAATGATTCGGAAGAAGCTGTTCGCAATTCCCGTACGAGACAGAAGAGGAGAGCACGTCGAAGCAGTGAAGGTAATCCTATGTTTTGTTCGATCGTGGCCTGCTTTGTTTCGATCGAAGTCACACTAGTGCTGAAAGCGGTGTTAAGATTTAGATTCCGAAGCAGTACCTTGCTCTCAGCCTACTCGCAGGACTACTAATGGGCGATACTCAACACGTTCTGCAAATATGGCCAAACGTCGTCGAATTGAAAGTGAAAGCGAGCAGGAGTTGTCACCGCGACGCAGTCGCAGCTCTCGCCGGAACACGACTGCCATCAGCTATGCGGAAAGCGACGAAGATTCAGCGCCTGATGTTCCCGAGGTGAGCTCTCGTGGACGCATCAGAAAACCTCGTCGTCCTATACAGTATTGAATTATGAGCTTATCACATTTACTTGTCTTAGCGACCATTATTTATTTACCCTAGCTTTGGCAGACTCATTATCTTGAATTTCTACCTTTGCATCTGCCTCTCATGAATTGTAAGACTGCCCCAGTTGTGATGGGCGTGCGAGATCTTCAAGAGTTTATTAGCCCACATATAAAAATAGTAACAAGTCGTTCTCACTCGTACCTGAGTTCAACCACCCAATCGAGGGTTTTGTGATGGTTTGACTAAGTGTAATTTCCTGATATCAACTTGATCTTTCGACCTAGATGTGTTTTATGTCTGTTGCTCAGGTTTCACTGTGGTGGTTTCTTCGTCCATGTTCTCGTGATCAATCTTTCAAGCTTTCGTGTGTAAATTCGGCTGTCACTGTTGTTGTAGCAAATAAAGTTTGAATTCCAAAATCTAGTGGCTTGTTTGTTGGTTTTTCCAAGTATATGGGTCGAATGGAGATTGAAATTGCGCTTTTAACCATGTGATTTAGGTTGAGGCTGTTTGTAGTCCTCATCCACAGAGCAAAGGTCGGCCGATTGTCATGTAGTAGTATTTAGTGGCTCTAAAATAAATTCCGTAGTTGTCATGGAACCACCGTCTACTTGTACCTCCGTGACGTTTTTGGGGGAAACCGAGTCTATCACAGATGTTTTTACATCGTGGGTAGCTCGGGATGTTGAGAATCCCGAGAAAGGTCAGTTTTAGAGCTTCACAGTCATGATCATGTGAAACAGAAGGCCGTTTTTTATGGTGCTTCTTTCATGACCCCGATATTTTTTCAACGTTTAGTGCAATTTATCTGCATGTGGGGTCATTGTCTACATCGAATGGAAGGGAAGGACGAATTAGCTGCACATTTTGATGTGCATCTCAATCAATACGTCACCGACTTCACTGGCATGTTGTTTTTGTATGCTAAGTTCCTCTGAGTAATATATCTTTAGGAGCTACTCCTTTGAAAAAAAATGTGAATTTCAGGGGGCGAGATATGGCAGTGTCCGATTAACAGCTGTAATCAGTCGGCTGACTCAGCATTGGATCTACGAAGGCATCTAGCCATGCACCAATTCCATGCTCATGCTCAGTATGTGGGATTCTTGCTTATTGCGGCGAAGAACGAGTTCGCAGACGTTGAGAGGTTAATTATTGACTATTGATTTAATGTTGTTTTTTTTTTGAATCAAATCTGTGATAAATTATGCCGGAATGATGAAGTCTTTGGCTGTGTACTAAGCCCTAAGGCATACCTCGCGCGATTCCTGTCGCTGCGCGATTTGGACAACAGCGACTCACTGTAACTCGTCGTTAACGCGTTTTCTTTGGTCAGAACTTAACCCATTTGCAACAACTTACACAAGCTATCCGCCTATGCATTCGAGAAGCGCGCACGATAAATTTGTAGAAATCTGGCAAATCGCCAAGTCGCGTGAAAGTGGCGATTTGGCCAAATCGCGTGAGGCATGCCTTAGGCCTAAAGGAGGAGCTAAAATCATTCCAAAGAACTGCATTGCATTCCAATCTCCTTCCACCAGTTCGTCCAGAAAAGTTTTAAGCGGGACATTTTGGAGAGCTGCTGTGGTGCGCAGAGGGCGCATAGGGGATGGGCGGAAAGCTTGCAACTCATTTTCAGATTTTTTATTTGATCGGTTCAAGGCTAGAACTAGACTATGGGTTCGATCTTAATATAAGTTTTTAGGTGCGGTTTTCCACCGTCTCTCGACATCACCTATTCGGGCGAAGTCACCTACTGCCTTTGGGACAAATGTCATGTAGGTAAAAATGTTAGCTACCCAATCGTCACCAGTACATATTTCTTTCTAGCATGATTTCTCCGACCCTCTTGATCTCTTTACTCACGTTATGATGCACATTGATTTTCTCAAAAGCGACGACAGAGTTCGCGAGGATGATCCTAGATCACCAGCATTGTTCAAATGCTCATGGGAGAACTGTTATCGGCATTTCGAATCTAAAGGAGATTTGAGGTTGTTCAAGACTTCCCTTTGTCCATTCGGTCAATATGATTGATAATCTAAAGCCTTTTGCGGAGTCATGCTCAATAATTCAAAATAGACTCCAGATTACAAGTTTGGTCTTCAAAGCTTTTTGCAAGGCGATGACTGTTTGAGAGTCCAACAAACTTATTGCAGAAAAAAATGGTGTCTTTCGCCAAGGGGCCTAGTTTCAGTCTCGCTTTTTATCTTTGACGATGCTTGCACTTATATTTTCGAGCAAGAAAGCTTGGAAAAAGTATACGAAACGCAAATGGACCAAAAAACTAGTTTCATCATGTGTGAAAGCAGTACTTATTAACACATCGAACCGCCACAGAAATTGTAGATCAAAAAAGGAATCAGAAGATTGAAGAAGAATTGTACCACTTGTCTCCATATACAAAAAAAAACAACTTTGCGACGTTGTGAGGTAGCAAATGATGAACTTTTCAGCAGAATCGCCTTTTATCAGACGAGAAAGGGATATTTGGAGCATGAACTAATTTGTTCTGAAGTTAAATGTGGCGCTATTCCAGTATACCGACCCCAAAAATTAAAAATCTCGGATTTCGCTCAAACTCGGTATAGGGGGGTTATTCGATCCGCTGATGCCAAATATCATATCGATTCCGTGCTATAGCGCCATTTTCCGGGGGTTACGGTGGGTATACGGTAGGGGGTCAAAATCACAAAATTCTCTGAAACTCGGTGAGAGGGGGTTGTCCGACATGCTGAACACGAATACGATATTCATTCGTTACGGTAGCTCCTCATTCCGGAGTTATGGTGGGTATACGGTAAGGGGTCAAAATCACGATATCCGCTGAAACTTCGTGTAGGGGGGGGGGTTATTTGACATGCTGATCACTATTATGATGTTTATAAGTTACGAAAGTGCCTCACTCCGACGTTACGTTGGGTATACATTACCAATACCACCGCTAGATCGAGATTCAGGGCCTGAATCTCAATCACACGTCGGAAATTTCCTCCCCTCACTTTGCTTAGGCAAAAGCCGCCGTAGGGTGTATCGCGCGCGGCGTGGGTGTGGAAAGCAGTGAATTGGACCCTCCTACAGTATACCCACCATAACCCCGGAATGAGGAGCTACCGTAACGAATGGATATCATATTCGTGTTCAGCATGTCAGATAACCCTCCTGCACCAAGTTTCAGAGAATTTTGTGATTTTGACCTCCTACCGTATACCCACCGTAACCCCCGGAAAATGGCGCGGTCGCACGGAATCGATATGATATTCGGCATCAGCGGATCGAATAACCCCCCTATACCGAGTTTGAGCGAAATCCGAGATTTTTAATTTTTGGGGTCGGTATACTGGAATAGTACCGTCGAGTAGATTTTCTGCTTAATATAGTGTGCTTGCACAGTTTATGAAATGCGGTAAAATTTGCGCGTTAAAAATTAGCTTCGACTATGATGCCGGCCAATTGCGCGCGCAAAATGCCGGCAGTGGTGGCCAGCTATCGTCCCCTCCACAGATCGTGCTATTACCCTTGGTCTGCGTCTCAGACCTGCCACGTGTGGCTAACATGTTGGCAACGTGGCAACAACATGTTTGCAACATGCCCCATCATGTTGGCAGAACATTTTGGCCACGTCAACATGTTGCTGCATGTTGCCAACGTGTTGCTGCCAACGTTACCAATGTGCTAGTCACACGCGGCACGTCCGCGACGCCACAAGGGTAGCACGATCTGTGGAGGGGACATACCTGTTCACGCAAGTTTTACCGCATCTCATAAATTGTGCAAACACACTATATTAAGCGGGAAATCTACTCGACTGTAGGTGCCAGAGTAAGCGAATATTGTTTAGCTTCGTTCTGTAAAAGGCGCGCAGAATTAATGGCTGCTGCCAAGGCCTGCTTCGGCTGCAGGTCCCGCGCAGAATCAACGTTAACTCTGTGCGCCTTTTGCGGCTGAACGAAGCTGAACAAAATATTCGCTTACTCTGGCACCTACCTTAGCGCTAGGTGAAAGGGAGGGGGGGGGCGGGGGGCGGGAGGGGAGGGGGATTGGTAGCTGCTGATGTTGGAACCGCTTCTATGTAACACAGACTCTCTAATCTTCCAACTCTTCATCAGTTAGAAATCTCGAAACTTTTGCTTCGGTACTATTACCTGCTCACACAACCTAACTTATCTTGAGTTCAGAAAACATGCGCGACATCACAGTGGAGAGAAGTATTGCGCCTGTCCTTTTTGTGGGCGGTTCTTTGCGAGGCCGGATAAACTGTACGAACACTTGCGTAAGCGTATCCCCATTCCAAATAACGATGAAGAATCGCATGTGCGTAAGGTCGTCTGCCCTAATTTTTTGTCACTTTCTCCTTTTCGGTGTGTTCCATAAAAGCAGATTCTTCCAAGGATTGCGAATCAATCTAATGTCTTTTTTTCCAGTTATGCCTTTTATGCCAACGACGGTTTGGGGATGAACGTTCGCTAGTTAATCATGTTCGTCGTCATATCAATGGGCGTCAGTGCCCAACTTGTGGGCTGGCTGTTCCGCTGCCCTCAGATTTACACAGGTTTTTTTTTTGCTTTCAACTTGCGTATTTGTATCTCACACGCTTCCATTAGACACATACTTGTAAAGCACACGGAACGTTCGAAATCATTCATTTGTGAGGAGTGTCACAAAAACTTTTATTGCTTGGTAAGTTGCTCCATCAACTAGCCACTATAAGCACTTTTTATTATTGTTCAGAGTGATTTGAATCGTCATGGCAAGCTCCATGCTCCTCCAAATGAATTATGTCACGTATGCGGTGAGCGATTTCGGTGGAAGAAACAACTGGATAAACATCTGTTATCTCATTCAGAGGTAAAATTTTGTTGTTCTTGTCTCTTCAGTTCCTTCTTCAGTTCTTCTTTACTGTCCATCGCAGCTTTTAGAACAGTTCAAAACGACCGTACCTTTGCCATATATGCGATTCTACATATGTTACTGGCCATGGCTTAACGCGACACCTTTCAAGAAAGCATGATTGTCCAATACCTGAGGGTTTCAGTAGGTGTGTTTGATTCTCTGATTTTGACTTGTGTACCGAGGATCGAATAACAGAATATGCGTTATTATTTTTTCTAGTATTTTGAGTGTATCTTTATTACTATCAGATTCTCATACAAGAAATGTGGTGATGGATGTTACCGACTACAAACGCGCAAGCTGATTCGAACTGTTTTGTATGAGAAATGAGATAGCTGTGTAGTCATTTTTTTCTGTTCTTATTTACGAGTGTGGATGAAGGGTACCTGAGGATTGATTTACCTTTAGTCACTACTGTTGATATATGTTTCATGTATCTTATTGTTGTGGATTTGTACATACTGGCAATAAATTCTCAAAACATAGCAGCATGGATACTGTGAAGGATAGTCCATGATGTTTGAACATTTTAACGATATACTAATCCAATATCGACTGTAGGGATGTGGTCTCCAAGACCTGCTGCGTTAGTCTATCGAATGTCGAGGAATTTTGGACGGCGATTTTTGCTGTCTAAAGCTTTTGCTCTTGAAAATGTTGGTAATCTGTCTTTTGTCCAGTCGTCTGTGCTAGTCACATTTTATAGGAATGGTCATCTAGGCATTCTGAATTGACAAAGTTAGGACTTGGCGGCGATTATGAGTGGATTGGCGCTGTGCAGAAGAAGTTTGTGGGTGGAAGTGCTGCTAGGTGAATTCCCTATTCATTGTTCCCCCCAAAGTTGATATTTATAGAAGTAGTATCATTATTTATTCCAAAATTCGGAATATATATTAAGTGCCATCGACGTTGACGCGGCAGTCTGCATAGCGGAACAAAAAGATCAGGTTAGATTTGTTTCGCTTCTGTCCAAAGAGATGTATATAAGTGCATGTCCTTTTTGAAAAGCTATTTCCTTTAGGTGAATCCATTGGTACAAAAATACTCTATTGCATACGAATGAGTTTTTCAAGCATTTTTTTGTGCATTTACTTCGTTAATCAAAACTCTAGGGATTTTGGCGAAGACAGTGGATTGGCAAGAAGGACCTGTCTCGGATTTTGGTGGTGTTACATAGTAGACCCCTCAGGTACATGCGCTAAGTCCTGGAAAATGCGCTCTAAAACTCCACCGGTGGAGGCAGGTGGGGTTGGGGCCATAGTGTATTGGGGGGTCTGCTTGCAACACCACCAAAATCCGAGATCGGTCCATTTTTGCGATCCACTACCTTCAAGAATTCGAATAAGTTATATAAGCAGGAAACTATCTTCAAAATCTGTTCACGTCGACTTTGACACAGCGCAAGGTCAAATTTTGTCCGATTTGGGTGATCACTAAAAATCCGGTTGATATAAGCTGGTTGCAATGTAGTAAAGGATATACGATCATTACCTTCGATATCTTATTCTAGAATCTTTAAACTCGATAACTTTCAAATTCGGACAATGTTGATGTCGAAGTGAGTATTCGTCGAAAAAGATTTACCACCCTCTAGTTTTTGGTCTTTGTCAAATGAATTTTGTTGGTATATACCGCTGTCCTTCCTCTCAGGTTACATGTGAGGCTTAATCACGAATTGCTGTTCAGGTGGACGACGTCATAGATTTGATTTACAAATTGCGGCACAGTGAAAATGCTGCTGACTTGCCTCCTTCTGCCGAGTACGCCCTGGTGCGACTGCTCCTACGATATGATCCTTCATTTCTGTTCAAGCTGGCAAATGATCCGGTAAGTTTTGCTCTGGGAATGCCTTGAACTGTTCGAAACGTATGTAGTAGATATGATTTTTCCAGATCAACTACGGGGTATTTATGAATGAACATGCGGCTTGCCTTGCCATCGACCATTTTATCAACGCGGAAGACTTTGGAGGTGCTTAGCTTTACTTTTTGATATAGTACTTCATATTCAGTAAATGCCTGCAGGCGCTGCACGGCTTTCTGCCTGGGTGATGCAGCAAGAGATGACTGAAAATGAGCTTTTAAATCTCCTCGGTAGGAAGACGATGTACTTTATTCTGCAGTCTTATTGTGCGTTCTCTTTCAGCTTTATATTCTTGCGCAAAATGGGCAGAATTGCCCCCAGAAAAACAAATCATGCCATTTGAGACGACTGAAGAAGAAGATGTCAATGACGATGACGTGGTATGTTGTGTAAATTCGTAAGGCACTGAAGTTTTTGATAGATGAGCATAACATAGTGCATACCATTCAAACGTATTTCTCTTTCAATCAGCTTTTATTCCAGAAAACATTCAAATTTCCTTACCTCAAGAACGCTTATTTCGACTCACATTTCGATCTCACTGATCCGCACCAATTGGCTGGTAAAACATTACTTTGGGTAGCCCGGGATTCAAAATGCCTACCAGATCCACTACGGGAGTCACTCAGGTTTCTCGGAGCGGTGCTTTACCAGAGGTACGTTGCAAAATAGATAATTTACAAAGCAACCGAACTCAGTGATCTCAAAGTTTGTGAAGCGATACACTCCGCCTTTTACTGGTCTCTAAGTTTGTCAGGCGCAGTGGCGTACCCAGGGGGGGGGGGGCGACAAAAATTTTTTTCAAATGATGGTGCGTGGCGTTAGCCACGCACTCCGAAAAAATTTTAGGGGTGCTTTTCAAAATTTTTGCGGGTCCCCAACCTTTAAAATTTGGAAAAAGGGGGCGTGGCGTCAGCCACGTCCCCGAAAAAATTTTTTTTTCACAAAGCTAATTTGAATTTTTAGAAATTTTTAAAAATTATTTTAATTATTTACAAGTATAAACAAGTCACTTGCACATTTTTGTAACCCATATTAGTAACTTTCAAAAATTTGGCGACCCATTCTCGGGGGGGGGGGCGCTCCCCCCCTCCCCCGCCCCCCCCCCCCCCCTCGGTACGCCACTGGTCAGGCGATATACTCCTCCTCAATCTTGGTCGTTCTAAAGGTAGCAAGACTTTCGACAGCCTGACTTGATATGGCCACATTTCACTGAGGCAATGTTCGTTTAGTTTTCGTCCTTCTTCCATGTAGTATACCTTGAGTAACATGCATTTACAGCTTACGATAGTTGACATAAATGCTGCCGTTTTTGGTGTTTTGTGAGATTACTTTCTTATCAAGTCCATTTTTTCAACAGGTTATCCACTACGACAGTGTTGGAGAAGCTCCATTAATACTTCACACAACTTGACATGTTGACGAAAGTGGGGTGCAATGGTGTGTGGGAACTAAATTTCAATTCCAATATGCCCAATCCGTTCTAAATTGTTGCGTATGAACATTTGGCTTAGGAGTATTTACGCAGGCTCTACCTTTTGGCGGCAAGCACCACCTACTGTTCAAAATTTAGGCCCGTATGCACTAACATCCCTGCGGTGAGACGAGTGGGATCCCCTGTTATGAAGTGGCCGTGCGCGAACGCCGCTGCGGCTTTTTCATCATTGTGGACGCCGTCCTCTTGCCGCAGGGATGTTGATGCATACGGGCCTCAAAGAATTTCCAGAACTCGAATCCGCACTTGTTTCCGGGTGGGCGGAGCTCGCAACGATTGGGCGGAGCTGCCCCGTTCGAAACGCATGTATAGATGCATGCGTACCTATCTCACCGGCTTCCAGTCGCGTGGCGATGGAGTCGTGCCAACTCAGGGCGTAATGGCTGTGATTTCATAGCGTGGAGAACTGTCAGAAGAAGAAGAAGTCCGCAAACGGCCTTTACACGAATCTAGGAGCGAAACATACATGCAGCCAGGTGTAGAAATGCAGGGGAGTGTCGTTGACAGAGACAGACATGGAAAAAAGCACTCATCATCAACGTGTCATGACATTTTTTTTTACAGCGGTGGGAAGCTCTACGGGGTTTATCAATTGCAGAGTCGCGTGCACCATCATCTCCACTCTCGCGTGGCCGCCTCACCTGGACTCTGCGCCTCTTTCGCGAGCATGCCCTTCAATCGTTTTCGCACAGTTGATTAGCAATTGAAGCTCCATTTTTCTCATGCTTATGGTTGGAAAGTGATAAGAAAGCGCACTCTGCATTTTATTAGGCGATAGAGGCAGAATCTCACAAATTTAGCCCAGAAATACAAAAACTCTTAAGCTGCTTTTCAAGGCCTGGCAGATTGTCTATTCCCTTTATATAGGTTCATTTTGTCACATGAAGAGCCGGTAAATCATCATTGAGTTTTGCGAAACCCTGTTGCAGATTTGATCTCGCTTCTTCGTTAGCCTCGGCATCTATACATAGCGGTGCTGCTGGAGTAGTGCGACAATTGTTTACTCCAAAAGAAGGGGAAGAACGAACAGAGATGCAAGAACAGATCCTTGAAAAACTGAGTGGATGTGCTGCTTCTGAAGAGACTCTAAGTTCCGCAGTGCACGCAATTCTTGAAAAAGTTAGAAACTTGTCGTTTTTTTCTTCGGCTATAGAATTTCATTCACTAGATTCTCGAAAAAGAGGAAGAAACGCTCGCTAAGAAACAAGCAGAAGAATTTCGTAGCTGGCATAAACGACGACAAGACCTCATATCAGCACAAGCCGATCGTCTACTATTAAAGGTGACTGCTTACCTTCGTGGGTGTTTTTTGAATCTGTGACTAGGACATACTTCCAGATCCGTGCTGAAGAGGTTGCGAAAGAGTTAGCAAATTTGGAACATGAAACTGAGAAGCTCACGTTCTTTGACAATAGGTTGAAGTGGGAAAAGAAGGCCGCGCAAAACGCGGAGATTATCCAACAAACATCCGAGAGTAGAAGTGAAGAAGCAACAAGTCAGAAGTGATATTTGTTGCGTGTCATCATGTAAAATAGGATCCTGAGTTTTGCACATAATTTGTTAGTCATTGTTGTTTGCTTTATTTATTACTATATAAAAGTTTGCGCTCGTTATTGACTTAACGAATGTGGTAGGGCCACCTAAATTTTTTTATGAATAATTAAATGAAGGCGTGTCTTCTAAAGTATGCTTCTCAAGCCAGTTGGCAACGGTACACTTCGCAAGCTGAAATTGGAAGTGGGGATGTCTTTACAAAACCAGGCAAAGTCAAAGGAAATGGACAGCAGGTGCCGACTTTGTGAGTTTCGTAGCTGTCCTTCAGTACTAACACGTTGACGAAAACCTAAACATCAGTTTTAATGTGCACAATGGTTCCAATTTGTGTTCATATAATCAAGTTAGGCTGGAAAGTATTTCATTTTGCCCCCCCCCCCTCCTTTTTGGCAAACTGCGCCCACTCCATTGCCCTCTTCAAAAAACTTTCTTCGTTCTCAAATCGCATAGAAAAGCTCATAGATGACAGGGGAACCTCAAATAATCTTAATTTTGACCCCGCCCTTCGTAATGCAGGCTTCACCCCCTCAGTGGCAAGCTCCGCCCACTTTTCAAAAATGCCGGAATTTGCACAGATTTATTGATTTTGAGCAATTTCCAGAATTTTTGAGAAGTGGGCGGGGCTTGCCAAAAGTGGGCGAAGCTGCCCCGTCCACTTGCATTTGTGTATCTCACGCATAGATGCATGCATATATATGTGCAGCTGGCTGTGAAAATGCCCGGAAACGGTTCGTCCACAGGGACAAACCTTCGAAAAATTGCTCGTCGCCAACGTGCTAAAGCATCCATTGCAATGTCTTGTCCTTCAGTAATCGTTTGTATTCAGTAGCTGAACGTCTGACGGATGCCGTTCGTGTGCTTGACCATGATCCATCACTGGCTCTATACCGACTTCAAGGCATGTTTACTACGGAATGTGTTATTAGGGAGAGTGCAGCTCGGTGCACTATGAATACTCGTTTGCCCCTGTAACGCGCGGGAAACACTCTTGGTTATCTGTTACGGTCCCTTGCAAAATGCTGGTGTTCACTAATGTGATCATCTTTTGTGGTGGTTTTCTCATGCAGACTTTCTTTTGATTTGCCAGTGTTTCGCCACTCCTTGAACCAGGCTTCCTCTACTCGATTCATAAATGGGATTAGAGAGCGTTTTTCCTTACAGACCAACTGGTTCTACACATTGAGAGGTTGTAGCGTTAACATGCCACAAAGGCCTAATTGGCCTAAATTACGAGAGTCTTCGCAAGAGTGGACAGGAAAATTGTAATACCATCTGATCGCGGGAGAAGGAGTGAAATGGAGATTGGAAAATATATGGTTGAAGCATGAGTCTTGCACTAAAATTTATGAAAAATAGAGCTCAAGCTCAAGTAGTACTTAGATATAATAACTTCCTTTGTTTCATATAGATAAGTTGCTCCAAATGCGATGACCGTTTGATCTGATATGCGCTAGAGAAAGAGAATCACGTGATCTCTGTTAGTGCTTAGAAAAAAAAAAGGTTTCTCTAACGATAATAATGGCTAACAAATGCAGATTCTCAAATTTTATGTTTTTGCTCTTCGGTGTTAAAATTGCTGGATTAGCAACCGTTGGTCTCAAATTTAGTTTAAGTCCTGACCTACTCTTATTCACTGAGATAAATTTACGCTAAATGGATTTTCCCACGAAACATAATTTCCAAATCTATTTTCGAGTTTTGATTCTGTCCAGACTGGAATTTCTAATATGCAAGATAAAACACTACATATTGTGTATGGCATGAAACATATTTCACAGATTGTAATTTGCCTGAACTTTTTTTAATGAGTTTTATGGAATTTTTGGTGCAACACTTATGTTCTAACCTAGTTGCTAACACTATTTGTGCAGTGAGTACAATTTGCTGGCGTTATCCCATTAACAGATTTTGTGAAAAGTCGATATTATGTTGGGCAAAGTCAACGATCTCGTCATTGTAGTCAACCTCGTATCAAGAGTGGTGAAATTTCTGATTTTCCAATTTTGTTCAGGGTGGGCAAGCTGGATAAGATTTTGAAATTATTTGCGCGACAACGACTCTCAGGATGTTTTACTGTTGTATGGTGGAAAAATCTCTTTGGTCCAAATTCTCGCCGCAGTTTTGATACAGTCTTGATAAGCGTGTTGAGTAGCCGTCCTAGCATGCTACATAAGTTCAGGAAATCTCATTTAATTCTCCTATACCCACTGTAAGCCCATCAGTTAGGGCAAACCTGCGATGTGAGGTTTGACAGGGTATCTGTATCCGCTGTTGAGGAAAAGGCATTAGATTTGGTGATTCCAGTTGAATCGATAGCTTTTGAGGGTCCGATATACATGGTATGCTTGAGTTCGAATCAAACACAGTTCGATCATTCGAATATATCAGGTTGTTACATAAGTATTGTTGCACTTAACTTGTAAGGGCGACAAGTCATACACCTCATAGTCTTTACAGGGCTCCAAGGTACCATTCGATAGAGCAAAGCAAGCTCTACAAGACGGTCTGCAAAAGTTCGCACCAGCTCCGACCCACCATAAGTTTGCACCCAAAATCTGAGTCGTACTGAAATTCAAAAAATCGCGAAAAATTTATATCTTTGTTCAAACAAATCCTACGGATCTCCAACTTGCCCACAAAAATTGCCCACTATATCAAACACTCATATGTACCGTTGCTGTAATTTTTCCTTATCTAGAAATCGAGAAAAGGAAAATTTTTTAGTTTTTACAAAAATGAAGCTACGCTGTTTCTATTCATGTAGCTGTAAATACCCTTACAAGTATAACCGTAAATTTTCAGCTTTCCAGAAGCCCTAGTTTTCAAAAACACCAAATTCAGCTTCTTCCACTCGGGTGTTCAATGCTAAATTAGGTAATTTCCGCAAACTAGAGCTTCTGGGGAGGTGAAAATTTACGGTTATACTTCTAAGGGCTTGTAGTATACAGCTGCATGAATAGAAACAGCATAGCTTCGTTTTCGTAAAAACTAAAAAAATTTCCTTTTTTCGATTTCTAGATAAGGAAAAAATACAGCAACGGTACATGTGAGTGTTTGATATAGTGGACAATTTTTATGAGCAAGTTGGAGGTTCGTAGGATTTTTCTGAACAAAGATATGAATTTTTCGCGATTTTTGAGTCTTCAGAACTACTCAGATTTTGGATGCAAACTTACGGTGGGTCGGAGCTGGTGCGAACTTTGAAGACCTTCTTGTAGAGCTTGCTTTGCTCTATCGAATGGTACCTTGGAACTCTACAAAGACTATGAGGTGTATGACTTATCGCCGTAGAAGTTAGGTGTAACAAGTCTTATGTAACAACCTAATAACATTCGAAGAGATTCGCATTCAAAATTCGATAATCGAAGTTTTCCATTTTCGTATAAAATTTGAAAATGGAAGAACAAGACTTCATATAATAAAAACGGGGTTTCGAATGAAATTCGAAAACCGAATATTCGAACTGGGTTTTGAATAAATTTTGAAGACTCGAATAATCGAGAAACGGGGTTTCGAATAGATTTTTATACGAATGATATCCTTGTGTACATCAATTTCTTTCAAACCATGTGTAGAAGAGTATGGGAAAGGGAGGAGGGGGGAGAGAGAGTAAGTGAGTATGCTGATTACGAATGCAATTAGTTTCTGGAAATACCCACTACTTTCATCGATTATATAGATTTTTGCAAAGTTTGAGCTACGGGGCTGGGAGTTGGTTCAAGGGGGTAAGTGAGGGTGGTGATTATGAATAACGATCTATTTTATCGATTATTGAAAAACTTTGAGCTACGAGGCTGGGAGTTGCTATAGTGAGGTAAGTAGAGACTCTGATTATGAACAACAATCTATTTTATCGATTTTACTGATTTTTAGAGAATCTTGGGCTACAAAGCTGGGAGTTGGCGTAAGGGGGTGTATGCCAAGATGAACGATAGCTGGAAGTAAGCATACTGTACTCCTGCGGTTGTCAGTTGCCGCGCATGAAGTGTAATTTTTCAAAGCGAAGCGTTCTTCAATGGATTGAAAATGGTGTCGAACCGTAAGAATTAGGGCATACCGAGCTCCTAGCGTTTTTTTCCCAAATTCTTAAATGTCGTCATAGCGTAAATGTAAAATTTGAAATATATTTGATCTACGCAACGCACATGGCTGGCACAAGCTTTCGTTCACGTTGGCCGCGCCCCGGTTCGAAAAACTTGTCTCGAGGAGTGGGCAACAAAACTTGTCGTTGAATGAAGGAATGCATTCAGCCTACGTTTTCTGGAAGATTGTTTGAGCAGCTTTTTCTTTAGCAGGCTTGCAGCCATCGATAAAAGATTTTCATAGTACTTTGAATCTGTAAAAAATTGAAATATAATGTTTTTATGTTACAAGCAGAAACAAGTCACCGGAAGCGATGAACTGCGCGGCCTCGCTTGGACACCACTGCATTTTTCCGTCAATAGTCTTTTTCTCCCTTAAAGTTAGTTCTTTTTCAGAGCATGTTGGAAGAAGTCTGCCTGGTCTTGTGCAAAGGAAAATTTTGCTAAATCAGCAAAATGCTCTTCTGTCGGGAGTTCAATTTGATCTTGAGAATGCACTGAGGTTGGATTTCTTCCTTACACACCATTTTCTGAACTTTATCATTATAGTACTGTAGAAAGTATACAACAATCTACTACTACATTCGATGACTGCTCTGAAATGCTGCGTAATTGTATATTTTACAAGCAGCAGCTAGACTTTGATGCTAACAGGAAGGTGCGTTATTGTTGTAGATTTACCAGTCCGTTTGTCGATGCTTACATGGTTTTCATCTTGGAAAAAGCTTAAAAAATACGCATTGTTCTAAGTTCACAAATTACCACGCATGTGATCTTTTGCACTTGTTCGACTGATTCTCCAGATGAGAAAGTGTCAGAAGCGTGGAAGAAATGTCTCGTGCATGCCTGCATTTATATACTGTACGAATCGTAGCGAATTATGATATCACGAATGGTCGTTTTTTACGATCAATTTTTTGCATATTTGTTTTTCTTGGAAGTGGTGTAGTCATACTGCAAAAGTAGAACTGAAGCATAGTAGCTTCTATAGTTGTAATGAACGGAAATTTTCATCGGTCTGAGTAGCCAGTCTGGTTATTCTACTTAGCATATTAAGCAACCCCGAATACAATTTCTCTTCATAATTCGTGTTTATGGCGACAGGCAACATATCTTCTTCATATTCGGTCCTCAATAGCTACTCATTTCACAATTCTGAATACATGTTCTGCTCTGGCGGTCTCTGTGATGGGGAGTAGCACGACAGAAGAATCCTCACAAAATAATTGTTAGCTTAATGGGCTTTCTTTGCAACTAATTTTCTCAATTTTACAGCATTTTGAGAGTTGCCTAGAACGCAAACTCTGTTTCCATCTGCTATCATTTGCGCAGTTCATAACTTTTTGTAATTTCAGATCTCTGAAGTGACCGTAAAGGGACGTAGCAAATCATTGCATGATGTCACACGACAATCTGAGAAGTGACGACTCAGTCTTCTTTTACTCTAAGACTCATACGCAATACTTTCATTCTTATCGTTTTTTCTTAGGAATTTGAGGACCGTACAAATGATTCATAGGCTCATGATCTCATGCAACATCTTTCTTTCGCACTTTGAAGCGAATGCAAATCAAGTTGTTTTGCACAGCGCGTAAACCCGCAATTATGATTCATATTCTGATCGTGGCAATGACGACAAGGATAGCGTATTTAATTAGCTATATGCATAACCTGATTTATATTCAGCAATAAAAAATTCATTTTTATATCTGCGGTGGTCACTTTCTAGATATAATATATAATAACAAGAACGAAATGAGAATCACAATGTAGCGTCAAATTGCAAAATGCTTAACAACAACGGGATAACAGTAACAACTTAAAAGCACCTTCCATGCGATACATTCAGTGGAAATTGGCGTGCCGGTTAACAACAAAAAGTTCAGCTATCTCTTTGATGTCCTCATCCTGGAATTTGCCTATTATTCATATATGAATTTATCTGGGTAGAGGACTATACGTCGCCGAGAGGAGGTGGTCCCACGCCGTATCTGCACCAGACTACGCAGTCATGCATAAGTCGAGTAGATTTAGCGGTAAATATAGTGTGCTTGCACAGAAGGTGAAATGCGGTGAAATTTGCGCGTGAACAAGTAGCCACGCCACTACTGCGGGTATTTTGCGCGCGCAATTGGCCGGCGTCACAGTCGAAGCTATTTCTTCACGCGCCAATTTTACCGCATTTCACCTTCTGTGCAAGCACACTATATTTACCGCTGAATCTACTCGACTGTACTACAGATTATACAGATACAGATATGTATCAGCTGTCCGCGCGAGGTGTCACCTATCGGCAACATATAGCCACATACAGCCCTGCCGATTCATCTTCATCTAGCGGGACCATTCAATTGCACCGCCTCTGAAATCTGGAGCGAGCAGATGAAACATATCCGAGACTCACAATCATGATGGAAATATGCGCACCACGATTATAAAAGTCATTGAAGCAATAATCTGTTTCGCAACCTCAAAGGTGGTGCAATCAAATAGGAGCCAAATGTCGCCAAATGCATGAGTAGTTTATATTGCAAATTGTAGTTTCTCACCTCAACGTTTTCACGTCCATTTGCTTGCGCAAGCAGGAGTGCGGGAGTGAGAAGTTGTGTCACAGCTCTGCAAAAAAATTTTTTCAAGTGAACAGAGTTTTATCTTGTATTTGCTTAGTACCAATTTAATGAAGGGTCATAAATCACGATTTGATCTACTGAATGCAGAAAAGGCTCACCTCATAGATGTTTCGTGTGCGAGTTCAGCTACAATTTTGAGGCATGACGGCGACAGATTTACATGTTCTGCAGATGCTCGAATGGAGATTATCTAAATCGCATAGGGAAAATGAAGAAGTTGAAAGAGTTTGAATGATTTGGAAAGAAAAGCAATGCATCGCGTGCAGGAATATAAAAGAATTGAATTGTGCGTAAAAATGAAAACAAATATGATGTCTTAGGAACTGATGCATCAGAAGGTTTAGTCTGAGTGCACCAAGACTGTATATACAATTGTATGACCAAAGCAAAGAAGCTGATGCATTAAAAGCAGAAGCCTTCACTCGGAGTGTAGGCAAATAGTATCCGCAGATCATTTTTTTTGCTATCACATTACATCGCTGGAGACAACTCAGCGTGAATGACCATGAATGTATTGAATGCCATTCCTCAAATACTTCATTATAGTTTCGATGCATAGTGGGTGTACTGAATCCGAAAGTTTCTTGAATCAAAAACAAAAAATATCTTCTCTCAGGGAAGAAAGGGGTGCATGATGAATGCCTCGAGCCAATCTGAACAGCGAGAGGTCAATCCAAGTTGCATTAATGGAGATGCTCGGACGATATTTCGCCTTCTGGATGCTATGATTGCCTTCAAGACAGCGCATGCGCTGTGCAATCCGCGCCTTACGGCCAAAAAAAACTAAAATCATGCGAACTCTGAGATGCAATATACTCAACACACGCAGAAGACATGATCGACGGAGAAAGCCCATAGGTGCGATGGGGTGAGCCGGGCACCCTCCGAAGTGAAGGGTGTCTCGGCTGTTTTTGACCCTCAAAAGTGAAGGGTGTCGGAGTTCCGACGTCGACCGTGGGGAGGGGGGGGGGGTAGATTTTATTCCAAAATTTTTTAAATAATTTTTGTAATTAATAGAATTTTGATATACAGACAGACATATGCTGGACATAATTATAAAGCCACTCTAGAAATCGTCGTAATTCTCGTTCTTGCCAATGAATCTGTCTGAAACTTTAGTGTATTGTGCGCATGTCACCCTAACATGACCCCTCAAAACGGCTTCCAGTCTTTTTGAGTTTGAACGGATAAAAACGAAGAAATTCGAAAAAGCCCTTTTTGAAAGCTGGACATAATTATAAAGCCACCTGGTTTTTCTAATCACTATCGCATTCGTTGAAGCTCAAATTTTTTTGTACAATTACATCCCGAAATATGAAACTTTTGCAACACCCTACGGCCTGCCATCCTCCTCAAATAGAAGCGATCGCTGCATTTTCGCTTTCAAAAGCACCAAAATTCAATCTGCTTCAACAAGCAACTGTTTTGAAGAAATTTTCAAGCTCTTGTTCATTTCAAATGACAATCTTGGAATCTACTGATCCTTTTGGATAGATGAGGTGAAGAGCGCTTTCGTAAACTCTGCATAATCGCTGATTTTGACGGACAGACTCCAACCTCACCATAGGGTTGACGCACTTTTGCACTACAAAACTCGATTTTCAAGCGACAGAAAATACTGTAATGTAGCCATTACGACAGCCATACAACAGTGAACTCGTGTGCATGACTGGAAAATATTTCGAGATTGAGCACTCTGGTTCAGCCGCAGTTGACATCCACTGAATGTTGAGTGGAGCACCCTGCACAATCAAAGCCAACTTAGATCACGAGATAAGTCCGGAGACGCTTAAAACTTCAAAATTTTAGCTACTCTCAATCACCGGGTTAAGTATGACATAAAACACAGAGGGAAATAAAGAGATCTAGGGTTATATCGAATCTTCTGCTCGCAGGGAATTTTCGTGGAAAGTATTTCAGGTCTAAATCGCTACCGCATCATTAGGGAAAATCTGAAAGTTGTTGCGAAAGCTGTATCCCCATCTAGGCTATGTAATAAATCAAATTCAGCACTTTGTGGACATTGCAAACTGAGTTTTGTGGTTTAAAAGCGTTCCAAGCCTATGGTGAGGTTGGAGTCTGTCCGTCAAAATCAGCGATTACGCAGAGTTTACGAAAGCGCTCTTCACCTCATCTATCCAGAAGGGTCAGTAGATTCCATGATTATCATTTGGAATGAACAAGAGCTTGAAAACTCTTTAAAGCAGTTGTTTGTTGAAGGAGATTGACTTTTAATGCTTTTAAAAGCAAGAAATGCAGCGATTGCTTCTATTTGAGTAGGAGGACAGGCCGTAAGTGTTGCAAAGGTTTCATATTTTGGGATGTAATTGTACAAAAAAATTTGAGCTTCAACGAATGCGATAGTGATTAGAAAAACCAGGTGGCTTTATAATTATGTCCAGCTTTCAAAGAGGGCTTTTTCGAATTTTTTCGTTTTCTCCGTTCAAACTCAACAAGACTGGAAGCCGTTTTGAGGGGTCATGTTAGGGTGACATGCGCACAATACAGCAAAGTTTCAGACAGATTCATTGGCAGAACGAGAATTACGACGATTTCTAGAGTGGCTGTATAATTATGTCCAGCACTGTATAATTTCTACTGAGATTGCATAACTTGATTTTTGTATTTTTTTATTTGTGTATATTATATTATAGTGAGGATATATTGTATTTTTAGTTTGTTTTCTGTATAATTTTGTAATTTATAAGTATTGCATATTTCACTTTCTATTTTTTTATTTTTATTTAAAAAAAAATTTTTGGATTTTTAATCTACTTTTTTGTATATAACAGCTTTTTTTCAGGTGATGGACAGCTTATTTGGCACTTACAACTGTAAATAATTTGCTATGATTATAAATTATTGTCGCAAATAAATTTATTGCGGTATATGGAGTGCAGTAAATGAATTAAACGTTTAATTGTGCCGTTTCAAGCATTATAATTGTTATAGTAATGAGATTAGTGTAGTTTGAGTCAAAGCAATCTTTAACTGAGCTTTCCCATATAGGATACAGAAAAAAATGGATCCTGAAGTGAATTTTTTGTCAAGGTGTTAGGTTGCAAAAAACAAAAATTAGGAATTTCAAAGTGTAATAATTGTTGTACATGAGTATGAATCTGAAACATAACGGTCTAGGTGCATTGCACTCATAAAGAGCTTTCGACTGATATATAATATGGCCTGGAACGAGGTCACTATGGAGTCACAGTTTGCTAAAATATAAAAATTCAGGATTTTCAAAATTGTGTAACTCTTGTAAATAATACTGTATGCCGATGGGAAGGGTGTATTTGGATTGCACTCATCAAGTGCTTTCGATTGATATGTAGTATGCTGGCCTGGAACGACGTCGCTATGGAATCATCATTCTGCTGTAATGTAAAAAATCAGGATGATTTAAGGTTTTCAAAATCAAATAACTCTTGCAAATGATATTATATCTCGATGGGAAGGGTGTTCGGTGATTTTTTACATTACAGCAGAATGTACTCATCATAAGCGTTCGAACGGTATACAACAGTTGGCCTGAATTGAGTTCTTTATAGAAAATTCGTGCTTCAAAGAGACGAAAAATCACGGTGTTAAAAATCGATTTTTTAAAAATAACTATTGTGTCTTTGAATGAAATAGGAAGGGAAGGGTATAGGCAAACTCTACTTCTCAAGAGCTCTCGATTGATATATAATATGTAAGGGGTTCATGCTGCTGAACTTCGGGAACAGGGGGTGAGCAGATTTGGCCGAAATGCTCAGCCTCTCTCACTTTATATCATTATCTCGCCCCTTGGAGGTGAGCACTTCGGCCAAATCTGCTCATCCCCTGTTCCCGAAGTTCAGCAGCATGAACCCCCCACATATTATATATCAATCGAGAGCTCTTCAGAAGTAGAGTTTGCCTATACCCTTCCCTTCCTATTTCATTCAAAGACACAATAGTTATTTTTAAAAAATCGATTTTTAACACCGTGATTTTTCCTCTATTTGAGGCACGATTTTTCTGTAAAGAACTCCATTCAGGCCAACTTGTTGTGCACCTTTCGAAAGCTTATAACGAGTATATTCCACAGACACCCTTCCCATCGAGACACAATATCATATACAAGAGTTATTCAATTTTGAAAACCTTGATTCATCCTGATTTTTTACATTTCAGCAGACTGATGATTCCATAGCGACGTCGTTCCAGGCCAACATATTATATCTCAGTCGAAAGCTCTTTATGAGTGCAATGCACCTAGACCGTTATCTTTCAGATTCATACTCATGTACAACAATTATTACACTTTGAAATTCCTAATTTTTGTTTTTTGCAACCTAATACCTTGACAAAAAATTCACTTCAGGATCCATTTTTTTCTGCATCCTATGGAAAGCTCAGTTAAAGATTGCTTTGACTCAAACTACACTAATCTCATTACTATAACAATTATAATGCTTGAAACGACACAATTAAACATTTAATTCGTTTATTGCACTCCATATACCGCAATATATTTATTTGCGACAATAATAATCATAGCAAATTATTTACAGATGTAAGCGCCAAATAAGCTGTTCATCAGCACCATAAGCGTTCCAGGTGAAGGGGGGGGGGGTGGCCCAGGCTCCAAAGTGAAGGGAGGGTGAGCTTCGGCTCACCTCATCGCACCTATGAGAAAGCCCCAAAATTGGAAAGCTGCAGACGCGCTTCTTCAGGCAAGTCTATCGAGCATGCGCAAGATAATAGAAAGGATGGCAAAAAGGTTCGGCGTCCTTTTCAGGATATAGTGCAACCTACTCCATTTCTCCTAAACTTACTTTCGCTCCTTACTACATGCATGTTTCAGAAAAATTTGGGTACTCAGTCGGGTCTTTTATGGTGAGTCACTCTCACACAAAACTTTCTCAGCGCGCTGCCGTCTTTTGAGAAAAAAAAAAGAAGAAAAAGGAGGAACACGGAACATTATTTCCTAAATTACTCACTTTTTTGAGTTCTTCTAGAGAATATTCGACGGTAGGAATGATAAGTAGTCGATCAAGTAAGTCTCGTGGTATTCCATGTGGAGATAACTCGTCTGTTCCCCTTAAAGAAATGAATTACTGAGAAGCCATATGTACAGAATTCAAGAGAATGGTTCTCACCTCACTTTGCTGACGCCTCTATTTGTCGCAAATATGACAACAGGACTGATCGTACTTTCAAGAGCACGATGAAGATAAGTGAAACATTCAATATCCAGCATGTGCACCTCATCAATAAACAACACACCAGGCATCAACTCTGCTACACCCTGAAGAGTTAGCTCACATACAACATGGACTGAATGAGTTCTTGATTCTCGATATTTTCGATATATCACTGCTGCTTGCTAACTCCACCATCAGAATGGTAGATCATAATCATTATCATCGTTGTAAAGCGAGATGCTTTTTGTAGCTGACTTTATACAGTTAGCTCCGTCTTCCTTTTTCCATACAATGATCGTCTACTTCAATAATTCTTTCTTTTACTAACTGTAAACCCTAACGCCTGATCCTTCACCTAAAGATACTGAAGTTGAACAGTTTACCTGGTCTATATAATCGTTGACAACATTATTGATTTCACTCCGAAGTTTATCTGAAAAAAGCATGCTCAAATGACACAGTTACCAAATGAATCGATTGTGAGGGATTGACTAACCAGTAATTTCCGTCTTTTTTGGTTTGAACAGCTGACTAAACATAAGGCTGAGACTGCCTTGTTGTCCCTGTGGACGAGCATTAGCCATATCGAGATCATGCAAGGTGACATCCTTAATAGATGTTGGTAGAATTTGATTATTTTGCAAAGAAAAATGGATGGAATGTCGAACCAACTGCAGTTGTGAACGAGAAAAAGCAATGTTTACGCACAATACCACCAAGTCTGTCAATGTACCCAAAGTAAAAACTGGACATGTCAGCGCGCGAACTCCTAATCACTCTTCTTCGCCTCGATTATGGATAAGATCAACTGACAGAACGGAAAGCCCACATACTACAATTTCACTGCTAACAACATCTTTGCCTTATATCGACCAAAAAAGGTGACTGTAACTGCTTATTTCGAACCATGAGAAAAATAATGAGGCGATACTGTTTTAGATTATAAGCAGTTACTTGCAAATTACTAAGCGATCGACTAAGGAACTGCCCGATAGTGATTAAGAAACACACTTCGAGCTCCATGCATAGACCATAAAGGTGCATAACCTTTAACGATCCAGTCTATCTAATGTCAGAAACTAAGACCGCATTATCGGAATACATCTCCTCTCCAGTTTTAGAGAGAAGTGGAAAAGTGGCTGCTAAGAGCATGGATCAACAACGTTATCAGAAGTTCCCAAGCTCCGCCGTAAAGGTAGTGCTCGAGCACAAACTCGATTTTGAGATTTTGTGCTTACCTTAAGGCAGCGTCCAGGCAGATCTGGACCTATGGGGCTTTTACGTGGAAAGTACTTTTGAGGCCCTAACTAAGGCACTGCCCAAGCGGCAGCTCAGGTAGTGCTCTAATGGCTGAGATATTCCCCTCGAAACTGGCCCCCACGAACGTATTCGCATGGATTCATGGCAGTTTCGCGCCAGGATCCACGCTTTGCGCCATGAATCCATGCGAACGGTCGCGGGGTCCACTTCCGAGGGGAATATCTTAGCCATTACAGCACTACCTGAGCTGCCGCTTGGGCAGTGCCTTAGTTAGGGCCCCAAAAGTACTTTCCACGTAAAAGCCCCATAGGTCCAGATCTGACTGGACGCTGCCTTTAAGACAAATCTGAGAGCCTATGATACAGGCGAAAGATGTAAATAATGAAATTAATAAAGGGCACACAGGTATGGCAAACTGAGCACGTAAATACAATGCTGGCTCACCTGTACTAACTCCTTAGTCTTGTGCACATCACCTTTGGGTAATGGAACAAATTCATCCGCTTCGAGGTCAAATTCCGAGGCGTAAACATCACAGCGTCCTAGCCGCTACAAATAGTAATGTCGACATTTGCAGTATTCTTCTATTAACCTCAAACCTTTACTGCACCACTGTTAGCTTCGATATATATCACGTCGCCTATTTCTATCCTTTGCTTGAGAATAGTATCATAAATGCTAGGGTCCAGCTTGAGTTGCTTGCTACCTTTGGCTGTTTTCAATGAGACAACCACATGCGAGATAGTTTTACCTAGGTGCAGCTTTCATACGAACACTATGTGAAAAATAATGTTATTAAAAAAAAACACTCAACCAACTTGACTAACCATAACCGCCGAGAGGGTTTGCAGTCTCGACAGGAGTAAGCTCAGTTACTTCACCTTCGTAAACTTCTTTCTTTTCCTTAACACGCAATCCTGAAGCAAAAGATATCCATTACTTGGCAAAGCTGCAAAGAAAGTACCTATCGCTCTTCTAAAATTTTCCATAAGCACTTCGGTTTTTTTCACTTCGCTTGAGTAGACTTCCGAGGCAACGATTGGGCAGAAAGGCACTTTATCCCCGAGTTCCTGAGCCATTGCCAAAGCTATCGCTGTCTTACCTAAGCCAAAAAATACTTTCAACACTGTCTGAATATTAATCACTGACAAAGAATGGCGGCTCGAGATGAACCAAAAAGCTATCGCCAGCAAAAAAGTACCTGTTCCTGGAGGTCCTGCAAAAAGCACAGCTCTACCAGCCATATTTTTCGCTCTGACAAGATCAACGATGACACCAGCAGATGTGCGAGCAAGAGCTTGACCAACAAGTCCCCCTGCCTAGATCAATACTTACAACTGTATGTCAATTATTTGTGGGGAATTACATTGGGCAGAGCTTCTCCGGTGCTAGGATCAAGTCCAAGCCCTTTCACATGGCTGTGGGCAGCGACGCGAGCTTGACGAGCAGTATGCTCCACCTAGATCATGGCATTATCATGGGTAAAGTCTTCATAATTGTGACGATGAAATCGACCGCGGACTTTGCGCGCATCCAAACCTCAAAGAGCACATAAGAAAGCAAAAGGTGAACTTAAATGCTCAGCTCATCCAGTTCAAAACCTAGCAGCTATCAAATTCATATCAAAATGCTTAGAGTAGAAACGAAAGCAGATGACAGTTGCCGAAACCGCGTACGCGACGCGCGCGACGCTGCCATCGCCACGATTTTATGAACGACCCATATGTCCGCACTCTAGCGAACAGCGCTATTCTTTCATGAAAGAACGAGCAGTTCACACATTAGATAACTCCGCCAACAAAGAAGTCTGTCCTTCTCACCACAATGATCCGTGCGGATCTACATGCTAGATTTAAGGGTATCCGCAGTGAGATAAACGATGCGAATTGTTTGTAAGACAAAAACAATACACAGTGTTCTACTTGAGATAAAGCTTTGTGAGATAAGTGACTGAAAAACCGCGAAGTTCACCAGGACTTATTCATGTATGTATAGGGCATTCAAAAAATCGTGACGATGGCACGACCGCGCGCGACAGGTTTTCCTGCTTACATATGATAGTATTTAGACACTGGAAGTGACTGAGTTAAGCGGTTGAAGTGAGGCCTGTTTGTATGGGTGTCTTATGCTCCTATGTGCGCAAAGACCGCAGTAAGACTCGTCGTCACAATTTTAAAAATGAACCATGCACATTCTACGCAGATATGTCTAATTGTGTATCAAAGAGACGTAGGCGGCTTTGCAAGCTCTCACTCACCTCATCGACAAAGGTTTTTATCACATCGTCAGATGCCACAGGTGCGTCGTCAACTTCCATCAAAAGCTAGAGACTAGAAACGAATATTTAACGCATTTCATTTAACATAGAAATGCAAGAACGAACTTAGCAATACACAAATGAGACACAGTGCTCACAACATGGATTCAAACAAATCTAATAAGAGTCATGGAATTATGAATAAAAGTATTTTCATCTCACCTGAATTACTAAGCCAAGGATTTGTCAAATATTGTGCGAAATACCGCTCGGGAAGTGAAACGAGTGCAAAATTTTCAAATTTCCGGCCGCTGCTATGTTTTGTCCGTAGACGCACAGCTCATGCAAATTCTTCGAAAACTGAGAGCTCTCCTCAGTGGGCGGTCGTAGAAGCTCAGTTTACCATTCTATGACCGGGATTGAGTGTGGGTCAGGTGCCTGACCTGGGAGGTCGGATTAGGGAGTAAGGCCCTGGGCAGAGCTCACGCGACGAAGTCGCGCGATCTCCAGTCGCGACGACTTGCACGAAAGTGGCGACTGGGACGCGACGACTGAGTCGCTCAGTAGCCGGAGGCGTGCATACCTCCGACGCGATTTCATGCAATTGCACAACACTTCACACATTGCACGTACTCTAATTAGCGAAAATCAGTGCTCTCGTTGGCTTTACTAAATCCTGTCATTCAAAAAAGGTGTAACAGCAGACAAAGAAAGTTTCAAAGTTTATCAGATAGCATCCGACTGATACCAATCACAATATGCACCCAGGTGATCAACAATAAAAGGAGAAGTCAACGACATCGTGGTTCTGGAAAAAATGGCTCATAATCAAGTGACTGTTGGGAAGCATCAACTAGGAAACAATACCGGCAAGGCCACCAGTGGCTGCGGACATTCCGAAAGGACCGTCACGCGGCAAAACGATGTTTTCAACTCTACAATCATCCATGTGCTGCACATGGTAGACGAAAATACTGCTATTACCTCATGCAAAGCTCTATCTCGTAATTTGCTGCATACCATCGTCAACGTAGACTGTGAGCACATTCTTTAAGTATTCGATGCGCAGTCGTATAGGTTAGAGCTTGTAACGGATCTTTTTGGCAGCCTAGGATATATGAGATGTAGGAAATTGTAGATGAAAGACTCAAACTGACCCCATCTTTCTAACATAATGTACATGCAAACAATATGAGGAGCTTCGAAATCCATATGCGATTATATCATAGTGAGATTACTAGAGAAATAAATGGCAATGAGACTGTCAAAACATGACTGTTATCTAACAGCTTCATCGATATTCCGGTTTTTTCTATAGCCCTCTAAGCCATTGTCAGCAAGTAAACTTTGGGTAACTTGTCAATCAAAGCAGCTCAATCCATCTCTATGGATCCTTCTATTAGCAGTAAATCGAGCCGATGACGAAAAATTGCGCTGTCTAAACGTTCAGTCGTTCGACTATAACAACCTTCCAGCTCCATCTGTCAATACGCATGACACGCTGTGGATTTGGCGTTTTCTCCTTATTCATAGCTGAAACTGGCGAATGTTTAAAGCAGCAGGATTTAGATACATATCACCGCGCAACTGCTCATGAACTGCTCCACGCATAGTTTAAGGCGAGACTTGACAAGTAGGTTTACTGGTGTACTCTACGTGTACTGAGACTGCTGGAAATATGCTTAGCATGCTTAGCATCAAACCCTACTCTGTCTGCATCGTCTTATCTCTTTTTGATTGGTATTACCATAGAATGCGATGAATTAGTAGTGATGCAGTCTTGCGCTCAATGCGTGAAGACGTTCCGCTTATTTTCAGCAAATCTTTACACACTTACTTTACTTCTGACTCATCAGCGGCAGAGATTAATAAGGAATGCTTATTGTATATGCTTATTGTATTGTAATTCAATTATTGTATAACAACTACGTCGAACATCATCCATTCTGTGAGTAGGATGCTCGAGGCACGCTGTAGCGCACTATTTTACAGGCTTGAACATATTCTTTCGCAAACTCCATATAGTAATTTATCCAGTATGCGTTAAGTTTGAAATCAAGAACTTATAAGTAAGACATACGCAAAGTGTTCTCGAGTACCTTAATCACAGAATGAATGATGAGTATGGACCAGTGACAGCTTTGCAGTATAGAGGCAAACATTCAAAACAATCAACTCTTACCATTGACATGCTCATGTAGAGATTAGCGAAAATCAGAGCTTCCAGACTAGGAAAACGAAAGGCATTGTCAATTATATGAACCATCCCGATTAGTCATTGGTACCACGGAAAATAAACAGTCTACATATTTGTAAGCATGCCTACACTAGTTGTACTTCGTAATGAATTTACAACTCCATATCAACACACATGAACCGATGAACAGCGGTAGAAACCATGCTGCACACAAGCGAGAAATTGTGCGCCCCAAGCCACTCGGCAGCCGCGCGCGAACCGCCCGCGCAGCCAGCCCGGTAGGAATAGATGGCGCCACGCCGAAAAGTGTGGCGCGATCCGTCGCGCCGCGCAGCCGTCACAAACGCGTCGGGACCCACACACTAAACAGCGTGGCGTGGAACACTTGTCCAAAATGATAGGGCGCGACGCGACGAAATCGCAGGGTGGAGGACTATATGTCGCCGAATTTGGAAGAGTCCCGCACGGATTCCTTGCAGGAACGCTTGTCCGCACATGTACAAGGATGCGTATTTGTCGCAAATGACAGCAGGGACCGCCCTTTTTCGGCGACATATAGTCCTCTACCCGAAATCGCATGAGCTCTGCCCAGGGCCTAAGACTGAGGGGAATTGTAATCATGGTCAAGCAAGAGGCGCGACGCACGACCGCCGGATACGGCCCTCGTTGAATTTCAATAGGACCCCCCCCCCCTCCCTTCCAGCATTATCTTTAAGTGTAACTAAGTCTCGCCGATGGAGATGAGCACTCGGGGAAATTTTGCTTTTTATGTAGAAAGCAATCAAGCAACTGGGTCTTGCTAGTGGAGAAAAACGTTTAATTACTTTGGGGGATCCAATGCTTCGGCTAGCTGGGTTTCGTTGGTGGATATGAGCTTCCACTTAAGGACCAACGCTTGAGTAACTAGGTCTCAGGCGCGGACGATTTACTCGGGAAATCTTGCTTTTCTTGAAGATATGAAAACAAGTAAGTGGGTCACGCTGTGGAAAAGCTTTTTTTAGATCCAATCCTTTACAGGCATCGCCCACCCAAAATCTCGAATTCAATGTTTTTGTCGCCTTCAGGCCTTCTGAATGCCCTGATTCCGAGATGGAGTCGAAAATCCGCGAAAAAACCCCCAAAATTTCTGTTTCGAGAACCCTCTGCAATAAGTGCAGGCGAGATAAAGCATGGGGCAGGGCGACCATGGTCGCCCCGCCTACTTTGCCACTTCCGGAGCGGATTTCTCGCTCCAGAAGCAGTCTTTTGCGGCGAAGCTTGGGGGTTTGCTTAGCATGGGGGCCCACACTAGTATGCCATCATAATCTCGCCAACCTCCATTTTGGATGGATGGTGCCTTCAAAGGCAGTGTGCGGGCAAGATGGGGGTTTTGGGATTTCAGTGCCATGCGAAAGTGGCACCCCTCAGACACAACATCGCGCGACTGCGACGTCATACTCGACCTAAAGCAAGAAAAACCACCGGAAAGTGGGGAAACTTACGCCTTGGGGAGGGGTCCTCCGAGCTGTCCGAATTCCTGCTATGCGGCAGAGTACGCATGCCGCAGCAGTCAAATTCGTAGGGGGCCCGCAGTGACTCTGCGTCTTAGCCTTGGCGGGGACCATCGGATTTCAAATTGTAAGGCTTTGGAAAACGCATGTTTTTGCCGTTTATGCGCCTTCTAATGTGGATTTTCGGATTCAGCGTTGCGGATAACCCCCGGTAACTGGATTTTCTAGAAATCGAGTTTTTGCCCGGACACTGCATTTAAGTAACGGGGTCTCCTGGTGGAGATGAGCCTTTACCTGGGGAAACCAAACATGAGTAAGTGGGTGTGGCCGGCGAGCTGGTGGAAATGACCTTCTACTAGGGAAAGCATTCCTAATCCTGTAGGAAGGGCTGTTGGAAACGGGCGCCTACTCAAAGAAATCTGCTTTTCTTCAAAGAGGAGAAAAGCACTTTAAAAAGTGGGTCTCTCTGGTGGAGTTGAGCTTCTATGGGGGAATTCAAGCTTGAGTATAGGTCTCGCTGGTAGATGAGCGTTCAATTGGGGAGATCTTTCTTTTCTATAAAGGAGAGAGTGACTGCATTTTTCTGGTGGAGCAAGCGTTTGTCATGAAGAATTGTAGCGGATAACACTCGAGTCTCGCAAAAGGAGAAGGTTACTCTCTCAGACTCTCTCCGCCCGATAAGGAATCTACCTTGGAGCAAATTCAGTTCAATTGATTCGGCGAAAAATTTCCAAACAGGATAAGAATATGGAGGAAGATGTCATTGAAATGCAGAAACTTTCAAGCATTTGCTTCAATCCATTTATAGCGACCTGCAGGGTCGCTAGTCTTTGATTATAACATGAAATCGCGCAAGCACAATCAACTTATTGGCATCTACCTAGCATGTCTAATAGCCCTGTGAACGAAGTTTTAGCGAATTCTGAGATTCCCAAATGCTGGGGCACTTAGGAGTAGTCATTTTCAAACGTGATTGACTTCGACTCAAATGTCCATTGGCAACCTTTTTTTGCACTCAGTACAAAGCACTACTCCGTGCTCATATGTTCTAGTTTTTGTAGGGATGTTTTGAGCCTAATTCGTCTCATTTTGTTTGAGCAGTAGTCGCTGAAAGCAGCGAAAAATGAGAGGAATGGGATTTTGGCGGACTCTCAACCATACTTTGGCCGTTTTAGTGGAATTTCTCATGTGGGCAGGGAAGGAGTAGTGGCTTGTTTTAGGTTGTCCAGAAAATAATGTCGCATTGCATCTTATCACTACAGAAATTAGAGCAGTGTTTCCCCACTAGAATATCTAATACAAGAGGTGGAAGTAGGAAACTGATTATCTCCATACATGTCATGTCACTAACGACATGGATAAGCTCATTAGAAAATGCTTATTTCCTGCAAAGTTGTCTTCCTTTAAGCGCTTTGAGGAGCTCTACAGTCTCAGTGAAATGTTGTTACTAACATGGGTTGTCTATGAGCTACATAACCGCGCATATTCGTTGCGTTTTTTTATTTTCGTTTTTTTTTCGTTGTTTGCTTTTTTTGATTAGCATAGGGTTACCCTTTATGCAGTCAATGAATTGAAATGAAATGTGAGTGGGGGTATTACTTGATAGAACAAGGAAGCGTCCAAACACATGAGCAGTCTTTGACTTACGTAAACTTTGAGGCCAAAATACAATATCGCATACTCAAGAAATCGAATCCCAGTCCATTTGCTCGGCATATACTCTCCGCATCAGATATTCAAGTATTAGGTTGCTGCAAGTTCTGTCCGATTTTTTTTGCCTCATGTTTGAAGCAGCTGTTCTAAGAGGATTTAATCTCTAATGCGGTATTGTTAGTATCATTAGAAAGTGCTTTTCTTGCGCTTTCTAAAGCATATCAAATTTCAATAAATTTCTTAGTGTAAGGAGATTTCAGGCCTATAATCTCCAAGTGGTCGAGGTACGCTATCACCCTAGAAATATGTTCTTGCGAGAAGATCTCCCCAATGCGCCCTTCAAGTCAAGTTTTTCAATTGGTAGCGGAATAAGGGTGTAACAAGCTAGCATACGCATAAGTTCAGTCTCATGAAGAAAACGTCTTGCTAATAAAATTTATTGTCAAACATCAATTTTCTGTATAGATGTTTTACAAGCAATAACTTGCTGCGAATAGAAGTAATCGATAAGCTCAAAGTTGGAGGTGCTAGGGCAAAGCAAGAGCTAACAGGGCCCATCCACCAGTTCCTTTTCGGCGCTCACGTCAATTGTAAAATTTTCATGATTCGTAAATACGCATGCACACATGTGCTGAAGCGAGGTCAAAAAGTGGCTAATTTTTTGTTCGGTCAAAAAAATGTCTCGGCAGCGCAGACCCTATGGGCTCTTTCACGTTGCATAATAAAATACGAAAATTTCTCTATCTATCCATTGTTAGATAAGATGTTTAGCAATTCTCATAAGGGAGCGTTGCCATGTCAAAAAAGACAGATTTGAAGAAAAACGCTGTTAAGTTTTTGCATTCTTGCTTCTTTCTTAACAAGGATTTGCGCAGGTCTCAATATGTGTTTCATGTTTTGAACTCAAAAATTTCAATTCGGACACAACTATGCAGCAACCTAATATACAGTTTTTGGAATTTTCCATGGCTAGAATACGAGGAAGAAAAATAGGTCAGAAGTGCGAATTTGTCGAGTTTTCCAGGGTTTTTTTTTGCGAAAAATTGGATTTTCTCGAAAACCAGCCTTTCTAGAAAGCCGAAATCGTGATTATACTTCCAAAGATTTATACTAACTAATCACTTATCTGGGAGAAGCCAGGACTGCTTTAGCAAGAATATGCTATATTTCGTTTTCACTATTTCTAGCCATGGAAAAGCCACGAAACTGTGTTCACGAGAGTCTGAGCGGGAATGCGTGAACAGCTTGGATATCTTCAAAATTTCTTCGGAAGAAAATACGATTTTTACAATTTTTTACGCCTTTAGTGCCTTTCGAAATTTGGCTTTAGTCTTTATGGATATCAAACTTGGCGCGAATGTCTGAAGGGCCGGGCATACTACATCACGCGATTTCATCGCCTCGCGACTTCTCCAACAAGACAACTGTTACCACTTCATTGCATGCTGATCATCTTGTCATTGCATGATAAAACACGATGCGACATTATTTTCCGGACATAAAATTGTGCAAAAAGAGATAGCTGACCTTCAAAGCAAAGTTATCGTGCTCGAAAATGACCATTTCACTGGCTGTGGCTCAATATTTGAAAACCTCAGGATTTGCTAAAACTTGATCCACAGGATTTGATCGACATGCGAATTACGACTACATCATACATTATTGGTTGGGCTTTTTGCTATGCCTGCTGTAACCATTGATTCAACGGGCTTGGCTGCTGGAAGGCGGAGCTTCGCCACCTAATTAAGGCCGCCCGCGCCCGCGATGCAGTCTGCGTCTCTCCCGTGCGCGTGCTCTCTGACCACTACCTAGCCTTGATTAGGTCACGAAATCCCGCCTCCCAGTCGCCAAGCCAGTTGAATCAAAGGGTAAGTATATGATGATATGTCAATACCTCAGCGTTCTTGTATTTTGCGTAATCGTAACTGCATAATCATAATTGCATATTTTGCTTATTTTCTTTACTGTTTTTGTACACATGTCATGTTATCGCTGTCATCAGTATCAAATCGATCATGATTCCTCCCCCCTCTGATCCCTTAATGCGACCCCCAGGTGTAGAGTGTCAAACCCCACGCTTGACCCTGTGTATCGATGGTTTTTTGTGTTAAGCAGAACATATAAGCTGTAGTAGCTTTATTGGCTCCATAGGATAGGCGTGTCAAAGTAAGACAACATGCAAGAGATACTCATAACACAGCGGTCATGCTTGTGCATGACCTTTAGGCTCGCGCCAGAGTGCCGAAGCCATGCAAGCGCTACGCCAGCGCCGAGCCAGCGTTTCGATCGATACACGTGTATTTCGTTGGGGACATCTACCTGCTGAGAACTAGGTCAGCTAGCCCCGCCCCAACGAAATACATGTGTATCGATCGAAACGCTGGCTCGGCGCTGGCGTAGCGCTGGCATGGCTTGGCACTCTGGCTGGAGCCTTACGGTACTCTAGCAGGAAAAGGCAAAGAGGGTGCAGATTCTATCGGCACGCTCTGGTTGTAATCAAAATCAAATTTGTTTGAAATTGAGGAAATACTACCACCGAGTAAGGTGAGAAAGAAAAGCGCTAGAAAGGAAGATATCAAATTCTACTAAAACTGAATAAATGACTGTCGTGAACAGAATACCGGTTTTCCATATCGAAGTCTCGGGCGACTTTTCCATTTCTCACCTTGCACATACCATGAAGTCTTCAAAGAAGCTTGCTGTGTAAATTGGTTTCCGTAATCAGCATGTCATCGAACCTCTACGAGCTTTACAAACCATTAACTAGCACATTTTCTAGTGATCCCTAACGTATGAAAAGCCTTGTTTTCATTAACTAACTCCAAAGTCAGCCTTTTTTTCTCGTCGCAAAGTAATACGTTCTATCGATCTATGCTAGAAATTAGACTTCGTATCGCTTACAGATGGTGGGTTAAAAAGTCTGCCAAAATTTCAATCACCTTGAGCGCTCAACTCGGCGGATCACCACCAAGTGAAACAAGTTGATGTAAACTCAAACACCTTTTGTAGAGTCTTCAATTTTTATGCCAGCGAGTCACAAAAATGGGTAAAAAAAACTTCGGAGAAAGTCAATGGAATCATGCACTACTCAAACTCATGTAGAAATTACGGCTTTTTCAATAGTCTCACTCAGTAAATCACCGTCACATTGTGTATGTTTGTAAAAGTGCAGTTACAAAAAGTGGAAGTTCAAAAGTTCGAAGATTATTTAGGACAGGAATGCCCTCCAAAATGTCCCAAGCTGAGGTTCCGGAGGTGAAGTGCAAGATGAACGGGTCGCTTGGGGGCTTTCCCGGGAAGGGGGGGGGGGGTGATTTTTGGTAGATTTATGCCTGACTTCTTGCTCAACTATTCGAATGATCTCTTCAAATATCCAGGACAGCCATCTAACAATAAGATTTGCTGACATACTCGGCTCGGTCGATGCGGCTCTGCGCCCACTAGACTCGAATTATTCGAACATGAAGTTCGTTCGATACGAGTGCGAATGAAACATACGAATAAAACATTTGGATAAAATTCGTTCGAAACCTCGATTCCCAGTGAGTCAAGTTTTCAAATTTCATAAAACCCGTCTTTGCATTGAGTTTTCGATTTATTAAAAATCCCGTTTTTTGATTATTTGGTTTCCGATTTTACGCAACCAGTTCTCTTAATTCGAGTTTTCCAACTTTGTTTGAGAATGAAAACCTCCGAATTTCAGATTTTGAATGCCAATATATTTGAAAGTTCTATTCGAATGAACGAATTTCAATTCGATTCTGACCAAAGTTCCTAGCCGAATAGTTGTCCTTGTATTCTGCCTTTCAGTTTGATCAAGACCGGACTTTCGAAGTGGGCTTGGTATTTTGCTCCGCTTTAGAGCAGTGTTCAAATGGAGCCTGTTATCTATCTTAGGGGTATCTTCGTTTGCACGAACACCCCCTTGAACACCAAGTGACTTCCAAAAGCATAGATTAAGATGTTTAGCGCGTGCGTGCTCAGATGTCTGACAAGTGTAGGTAATGACAAGTTTTCAGGTACA
Source organism: Cylicocyclus nassatus (assembly GCA_958299035.1). Classification (NCBI taxonomy): domain Eukaryota; kingdom Metazoa; phylum Nematoda; class Chromadorea; order Rhabditida; family Strongylidae; genus Cylicocyclus; species Cylicocyclus nassatus. The sequence goes on from CATQJL010000112.1 coordinate 34,776,974, forward strand.
GCAAGATAATCAAAACCTGGAGCATAATCTCCGTCTTAGATGTTTTTGATAATGATTGTTTTTGCACTCAGCGGCCTGCGATTTTAGAGCAAACTCGGCTCTGTCTGTGTTTTCATCAACTTCAGGAGCTTCGCTGCAAGCGAGTAACTAATAGACACAGAAACAACAACTAAAACGTTCATTAACAACTCTCCAATCAGGTACAAGTTGCAAGAACTACAAGAACTGCAAAAACTACTACGGCTTCATACAGGTGCAAGACTGAATCGACAAACATTGGTACTCAGCACCATCCTTACCACCTTCACGCGGATTCATAGAGCCCAGGTCCTGCAATGTGTAGCTTAAGAATAAGCGCAAATGTTCCACACGTGAAATTAGGCCGGGCAACCAAAATGGCTCAACGCATTTCTAGACACGAAAGTATCCCAACTGGGCACTTTCTCTGTACCTCAAGTCCATAGTTGTTTGTAGTATACTTTAAACTGGGTGGCGGACTTTATGAACGATAGCGCGCGTTCAGGCAGGCATATGTCAATAAGGTGCGCACCGTTAGCCCCACCTATCGATGGATGGACGAGTTCCCTGCATCACAGCTTTGGTACTGGTTCTTCGCCATGTCCCTAGTCCACTAAAGGCAGCTCCCGCGTAAGCTATGAGCTCGTTTGTGGGGGAAGCTCGACTAATTTCAAAGAATCGTTTGATTTCCTTGCCGTAATTTTGCCAGTGAGATACTGATGTGATGATCTTGGTACTTGAGCGGGGTGAGGGAAATTAGGAACCCGAGCCTAATTAGCCCAACTCGGGGAATGCCTGCAGGATACAGTCATGCTCGCTATCTCCGATTGCTCCCTAGGACATGTCGACAATCTAAGCCCCGCCCTTTCAAAGCTTTTGAACCTGGCCAAGGAATGCTGAATATCTCAAATGAACTTCAGCTCTCACTGAAACTGGGTCTTCGCCAAAAAACTTCAAAATGATCGTACGAAGGCGAAATTAGGTTCAAACGAAAGGGAAAAAGTGCCGTCATCATAACATTTCTACTGATTGGAACTCATGGAACATCATTTTTTTGTTCAGAAATTTATTTAAGAATTGAATTTAGACAAAACTCTGTGAAATTATTCAAGAAACCGTGAGCCTTTTCAAGAATAATTTATTTGAGAGCTAAATCCGGAAAGACTAGAATCATTTGAGAAACGACATTTCAAGACTTCTCAAAAATAATAGTTACTTAGGTGCTGAAATTCGAGCCAAAGACTAGAAACAATCAAGAAAAATAATTTAAAAACTTTTCAAAATAATGTTCATTTATTTAGTAAAATTCGGTCAAAAGACATTCAAGAAACGACATTCAGTAATAATAATCATCAGAGTTAGAAAGATACAAAAATAAAAATTGAAATTATCGATAGTAACGATAAGTGGTTTTCATCTTAAACAAAATAAAATAATAAAGCGGATTCGAAGGATATAAGTGCAGTGTGATTTTCCTGAAATCTGAAAAAATTTGTGTGATATGACCGCATATTTGCAAAAGAGTTTATCTGATTAAGTGATTAATTCATTTGGTTGATTTATCTATTTAAGGTATCTGATTGTCCGAAACATTACCAAATGTAATGATATACACAAGTTATTGGAATTAGTTTACTTGAAACAAAATTCGCCTATAATGCTTGATTTGAATTGTCACAATAAAATCTGTTTTTAGTTATGATTAGGTTTTAAAACATACTTTCCTGATCAAAGAGATAATCGCGTTGGTCATTTCAGCAATAATAATACTAGCGACCCTAAGGGCCGCTTGCAAGTGGGTTGGGGCAATACGATTTAGTCGTATGATTCTCAACACAATTACACCTACGTTTTATACCTTTCAGTTGTGGGCAACACGAAACTGATTAATCAATGACTTTTGACTCTCCTCTAAATATAAAAGAATTCTCGTAGTTGATAGTCGATATCTTTTGAGTCCCTTCTAAAAATTTTCTTTGGGCCAAATTTTTCCACCAACCTTCACTGAAAGTCACCAAGCAGTCGATTCTCAGAACAACGATGTAGTCTACAATAACCCAGCTACATACTTTAGTTCCCGAAAAATTTCGGCAGCGAAAACACCTGCGTGTCGCTAACAGACCACTTTTTCTAAAATAAACCCTGCTCAACGTACTGCCTACAGAGCGACATACGTAAGAGCTGCCCTACGATTGTCCAGAACGGTATTTCACGAGAAAAAGCTTTCTTACGGGCCTTCTACAGAGTTGTAACCTGAGAAAGTACTGTCCTCTGAACAACTATAAATGATATTATATTCTGGGTAAATCTGCCACGTCCCCTACACACTAATATTGCGAGGAAGCCGTATGGGCTGTACAGACGAAAGAAACTGCCCGCGAACGGTGATCAGTCATTAGAAGGAAATGCCCTATGGGCCGCTTACAGATCCTTACTTTGAGAAGTAACTGCCCTGTGGGCTGCAAAAACTGCAAAAAAAACTGCACATGAAAAAGAAGCCTATGAGCCGCTTGCGGTCCTTTACTTCGAGAAGAGGTTGCCCTATGGGCCGCGCATAGACCGATATTTTGAGAAGGAATTGCTCTTCAAATCTTCAAACCAACCTTCAAAAAATGCCCAAAGAGCCGCTTGGACTATTTTTTCAAGAAACAACCGCCCTATGTATACCACAAGCTAATATTTTGAAAACAAGAGAAGCTATGAGGCTGCTTAGGACATATCTTTACGTCCTAACCAATGTATCAAAGAATAACAGCCCTACGCGCCACTGTAGACCGGTAACTATAGGAAGAACATGCCCTATGGGCCGATGACAGACCAAAGTGTTAGGAAGTTACTCACAATCCTTATAGACCGATGTTTATATAAAATAATTACCATATAAGAAGCTTATGTACCGGTTCAGAAAGTACACAAACCCCTCCCCTGACCCCCAACAAACCCATACTTGAGAAAAAACTGCGCTAAGGCCGCCCTACAGACCGATATTCTGAGAAATAGCTACCTTACAAGCATTCCCCCCCCCCCCCTCCCCCCTCCTTCCCCCATAGACCAATAATTATGAGAAGGCGCTGCCCTATAGGAATCAGCCCGATATCCTAAAGTATTCTATTACCCTAGAACCACTACAAATTGTACTGCCGTACGAAGCGCTCACATATGATCTGCTCTATGGAGCCAAAGACCGAAGTTTTGATCGAAAAATGGAGCTACCAGCTACTTAGATACCTACACAACGGTATTTCGAGGAAGTGCCCTTGAAATCCATACAAATGATATTCTGTGATAAAACTGCTTTACTGGCCTCTTACAGACCAAAATTTCAAAAAAGAAATGCCGTATGAGATTCTACAGACCGATATTTGAAGGGAAAAAACTGCCCTATGGGCCTGGAATAGAGCCGCCCTATGGGGGGAAGGGGGGGGGGGAGGGAGGGGCGGTTGCAAACCGATATTTTGTGAGAAACTAACTGCCCATGGGCCTCTTGCAGGCCATTATCTTGGTAAGGAACTGCGCTATGCGCCGCTTACAGACCGGTATATAAAAAAAACATATCTTGGAAAAACAATTGCCTCAAGAGCCGCTCATAGATCGATATTTGAGAAAGAACCGCTCTGCGAGTCCCTTATAAACAAGAATTTGTGATTTCCCAGTATCCAAACAAAAAAATAATTACGAACCGCTTACGATATCACGTTCATGCAAACCAACTTTCAAAGGGACTCCCGTATGCGCCGCATACAGACCGACTATTCTAGGAGACGCTCTGGCCGCTTAGAGATCAGCGTCTGAGAAATAATTTTGCCATATGCGAAGCTTACGGCACGATAATTCAATGATTTGTGGAAAAAACTCGCTACGTGAAGCTTGCAGATCAATACTATTAACAGAACTGTCTTACGAGCCCCTACAAATCAAGAAAGTGTCCTATGAACAACTACATTTGTTGAAAGGTCTACCCAATGGACAGCTAATAGACCGGAGTGTAAGAGATGATTGCCCTATGAGCCTTAGAGACCTATAAAAATCGCTCTACGGGCCGTTTACCAACTTTTATTTCGAGAAGAACAAAGAAAACAAAGAACTGTCCTCATCAGTCCTCACCAATTATAAGCAACCATGAACTTTGAAAACTACGGGCTGCCAAGAACTTTAGCAGGAAGATGAGAGTGTGAACAGTTGAAGCGTAAACGTTGAGAAACTACTACAGCATGTTCACGCAAGACAACGAGTTCCCAAGTCATACATCGAGTACAGATTTGCGAAAGAGGGGGGGGGGAGTACTGTTAGCAACCTTACGAGAGTGTCGGCACCCTCCCACCTTTTGTATACCTTTTGCACTTAGGAGACGCACCCTTTCGAAAACATTCCCGAGGAGGGACGATGCTTACCTCTTCAAAAACACGCTAGCCTTGTTGACAAATCTGGACCCTCCGCACCCTCGGCAATCACTCGCCTCATTCCGCAACTTGTCAACATGTAAGTGCAAAACCTTGCCATTCTTTAATATAGACTAGCGACCCTAAGGGCCGCTTGCAAGTGGGTTGGGGCAATACAATTTAGCCGTATGATTGTCAACACAATTACACCTACGTTTTATACCTTTCAGTTGTGGGCAACACGAAACTAATTAATCAGTGACTTTTGGCTCTCCTCTAAATATAAGAATACTCATTGTTGATCATTCTATAATAAAGAATGGCAAGGTTTTGCACTTACATGTTGACAAGTTGCGGACTGAGGCGAGTGATTGCCGAGGGTGCGGAGGGTGCAGATTGTCTACAAGGCTAGCGTGTTTTCGTAGGGGTACAGGGGGTGGTAAATATCGTGTCTCCTCGAGGAAGGCGTCCAAAAGGGGTGCGGTTCTTAAGTGCAAAAAGGCTACAATTGGGAAGGGGCCGACGCTCTCGTAAGATTGCTAACAGTACCCCCCCTCTTCTTTCGCAAGTTTGAACTCTGCCGGTATGAATGATTCGGAACTCGCTGTCTAGCGTAGACATGCTTTAATAGTTCCTCAACGTTTACCCTTCGACTGCTCACATTTTCATTTTCCTGCTTAAGTTCTTGGCTGCCCATAATTAGTTGAAGTTCATAGCCAGAGGTGCGATAGGGGGAGCCGGGTCCCCCAAAAGTGAAGGTGGTCCCTGCTACCACTGGCTGCCAAAAGTGAAGGTGGTCCCTGCTACCACTGGCTGCCAAAAGTGAAGGTGGTAGTGCCGGACACTCACCTCCCAAAAATGTCGACCGGAGGGGGGGGGGGTCGCAGCTACCACAGGGCAGCAAAAATGAAGGTGGTAGTGCCGGACACTCACCTCTCAAAAACGTTGACCGGTGGTGGGGGTAGAGAGGGGGGGGCACAGGACGGACTTTGAACTGGGTTTTTTGGGTTTTTTTTGGTTTGGGTTTTTTTTCGGACTTTTGGGTATTGATTTTTTTGCTGAAACTGAAAAAAAGGAAACTAAGCAAGACGAACGCAGAAGAAAGTATTGAGAGCATATTCTATGTAGTTTATTTTTAGGAAATCGCCGTCGCCTTCTGCGAGAACTGGAGGTCATCACCGGCATGGACGCATATACGCCTCAGCACTTTACGATAGAGCAAAGCTTCATGATGACTTCGGACAACTGAAGAGCTCTAACCCAACGGTCCTCTTTAGGGCCAATAACTGCGACCCAACGGCCCTCTTTAGGGCCACAGATACGATGAACACAGCGGCATAAATATTCGAAATAAACGTGTCAATGAAATGGTGTATTTTGAAGTGAAACTCAACGACACTCTACAGATTTTATTAAGTAAATTTAGTTATGTCGTACTGCGAAGAAAGTAGGTCGATCCAGGAAGTATTTGCCGAGAACCAGAATTTTGAATGAAAAAATAACCAGAAATCATTCAAAATTGCCACTGTTCTAAACCAAGTGGTTGAAGATGTCAGCAACTACTTCATAGGTTTTAAAGGGTAAGTGTTGCTCTAACAGATAGTGAAAGAATCGGGTTGATTTGAGCAGTGGTCGCTGAGAACGAGAATTTTGAAAAATTAGGCGATTTTAGGCTAATTTTTGACTGCTGACATTTGAACTCCTAAAACTCTTGATTGTGAAGACGTGTGATGTTGCGACTTCATAGGTTTTCTAGGGTGAGGTTTGCCCTACTAGAATATATCTTACCCGTACCAATTCATCAAAGCACCGCCGAGATCCAGGCTCTTGAAAAAGCAGGTAAAAAACAGCTTTTTGAACTTCAACAGCTCGTAACTTCTCCAGAACTGCATGAATCATGTTGCGACTTCATAGGTTAGATTCCTCTCATCAAGGGCTTTCAGATGATATATGATATATGGGGGTTTGGGGCCTTCTTCGACGTATGACCGGGGGGGGGGGGAGACTTTTTAGGCCAATGTCTCCCCCTCGCCCATTTTTATGTATTGGCTGGAGGCCGCCAGGGGAGACTTTGGCCTAAAAAGTCTCCCCCCCCGGGCATATGCCGTAAGAGGCGCGAAACTCCCACATATTATATATCATCTGAAAGCTCTTGATAAGAAGAATTCAAACTATGAAGTCGCAACATGATTCATGCAGTTCTGGAGAAGTTACGAGCTGTTGAAGTTCAAAAAGCTGTTTTTTACCTGCTTTTTCAAGAGCCTGGATCTCGGCGGTGCTTTGATGAATTGGTACGGGTAAGATATGTTCTAGTAGGGCACAAACCTTACCCTAGAAAACCTATGAAGTCGCAACATCACACATCTTCACAATCAAGAGTTTTAGGAGTTCAAATGTCAGCAGTCAAAAATTAGCCTAAGATCGCCTAATTTTTCAAAATTCCCGTTCTCAGCGACCACTGCTCAAATCAACCCGATTCTTTCACTATCTGTTAGAGCAACACTTACCCTTTAAAACCTATGAAGTCGCAGTTGCTGACATCTTCAACCACTTGGTTTATAACAGTGGCAATTTTGCATGATTTCTGGTTATTTTTTCATTCAAAATTCTGGTTCTCGGCAAATACTTCCTGGATCGACCTACTTTCTTCGCAGTAAATTTGCTCAATAAAATCTGTAGAGTGTCGTTGAGTTTCACTTCAAAATACACCATTTCATTGACACGTTTATTTCGAATATTTATGCCGCTGTGTTCATCGTATCTGTGGCCCTAAAAAGGGCCGTTGGGTCAATTGTTGGCCCTAAAGAGGACCGTTTGGTCATAGCTTTTTAAATCGAAATTCGTCCCGAAGCTATCTTCTCCGATTTCGTGGAAAGGCGGAAAAGTGGATGCGTCCATGGCGGTGATGGCCTTCGCTTCCGATGGGTGACGGCGAGTTCCTAAAACTGCAATACATATGTATATGCCTTCAATAGTCCCTTTTACGTTTGTTTTACTTATTTTTCTTTTATATTCAACAAAAAAATTTTCGCAAAAGTGAAGGTGGTCACTCTGTATCAGCTCAAAAGTGAAGGTAGGGGGAGACTTGGCTCCCCCTATCGCACCTCTGTTCATAGCTGGCATAGTTGGTGAGAATTGATGAGGACAGTTCTTTGTTCTTGAAATAAGTTGGTAAGTCGTAAGGCTATTCTTATAGGTCTCTGCAATCATTTCTCACAACTCCAGTCTGTTCCCTGTTCATTGGGCATATCTTTCAATGCTTAATCTGTTCATAGGGCTCTTTCTTGATTTGTAGGTGCCAGTAAGGCAGTTCTACTAAAAATATTGATCTGTAAGCTCCCCTGAGGAGTTTTTTCGACAATTATCCAGTTAGCGGTTATTTGTAGGGTGGTTCCTTCTCAAAGTATCGGTCCGCAAGGGGAACATTTCATTTTCATATTTATAGTTCTAAAGGTGGACCATAATGCGCTTTTTTCAGATATGAATTTGAAGAGGAGCGGAAGGGCTCGTAGAATCGACATACAATTATCGTTCCATAAGCTTCTCATCAGGCACTTTTTAGGCTCGTACTTGTTTCTCAAAATGCTGATGTATAAGCGACTAGGGCAACTCCTAAAATTGTCGGTCTGTGTGCGGCGCGTAGAGGAGTTACTTGTGAAAGTTGGTTTGTATGAGGCGTAGATATACTGTAACCTGTTCTAATTATTTTTTCTCTCTCAGAAGACTAATTCATAAGGGACTCGGAAAGCGCTCTTTCTCAAATATCGGTCTTTGAACGGCTGCAATTTTTTTCGAGATATTGGTTTGAGGGTTTCCAGCTCAATTCTTGATATATTGGTCTGTGAGCGCCCATAGAGCGGTTATTTCCCAAAATGCTGCAAGATTCCCATGGAGCGATTCTTTACAAATTATCGTTGGCAAGCCCCCCCCCCCCCCTCCCCGCTCGGCCGCTCCTTTTAGAAATTATCGATTTGCAGCGGCACATAGAGCAATTTTTCTTGGAATATTGGTCTGTAAAATCCCATAAGGCAGTCCTTTCTCAAATTATGGTTTGTAGGTGGCCCATAGAGCAGTTTTATCACAAAATATTGGTTGTATATAGGTTCCAAGGGCGGTTCCTCCTCAAAATACCATTGTGTAGGCCTCTAACAATAAGTAGCTGGCAGCTTCTTTCTCAAGACTTCGGTCTTTGGCTGTCCATAGAGCAGATTATACGTGAGTGCCTCGTAGGGCAATACAGTTTGTAGGGGCTGTAGATCTGTAATCTGGAATATTTGCTGATCCCCCATAGGGCAGGGCTTCCTGTAATTATCGGTCTGTGGGGGAAGGAAGAGGGGGGAGGGTAAGATAGCCTTTTCTCAGAATATCGGTCTTACAAGGGAAGTGTCAGAACTCGCAGTGGCCTTTTGACATGAAATAAGTATCATTTGAAGCAGCTTGAAATGCTGATTCCAAAGCAGCCTTTCTTAGCTGCAGAACTAATCTAGGACGAGAGTTATTGAATTTAATTTGCGGGAAATTTACAACGCTGAGAATAGCCAAAAATTAAAGCGAACATTTTTTCGGGCTCAAACATAGATGAAACAGTCCAACAATGTTTAACGTAATCCTACGCCTTCATCAAAGTCATGCTGTGGTGCTTAAACAAGCAATTGAAAGGTTCCCGTGATCACAGAGTACTTCAAACAGTGTAAAATTTAATGTTTAAAGTGCCCATAACTCGCGACCCAGATCAGTTCTGCAGCTAAGAAAGTTTGTTTTGGAATCAGCATTTAAAGCTACTTAAGATGGTACCCATCCCATGTCAAAAGGCCACTGCGACTTCTGACACTTCCCTTGTTGGGGCAGTCTCAGCACGGTTCTTTCTCCAGTAGGGTTTGTTGGGAGAGGAACGACGGAGGAAGGGGAAGGGGGTTCTTGTAAACCTCGGTCTGTAGGGGACTGTGAGTAACTTCTCAAAACATCGGTCTGTTAGTGGCCTATAGGGCATTTTCTTTCTATAACTACCACTCTGCAGCGGCGCATAGGGCAGTTATATTCTCTAATATATCGATGGTAGTTACGTAAAGATATGTCTCAAGCAGCTCATAGCTTCTGTTGTTTCAAAATACCAGCTTGTGCTACACATAGGGCGAGCGACTGCTTCTTGCAATAATAGACTTTGAGCGGCTCTTAGGACAATTTTTGAAAGTTGGTTTGAAGATTTGAAGGACAATTTCTTCTTGATATCGGTCTGTGTGCGTCCATAGGGCAACCTTTTCTGGAAAAGGTCCGTAAGCGGCTCGTAGGATTATTCTACATGAGCAGTTCTTTTTTGAAAATATCTTTTTTGAAAAATACCAGTCTGTAAGCAGCCCACAGTGTAGTCTTGTCAAAATAAGGGTCTGTAAGCGGCCCATAGGGCATTTCCTTCTAATGACTAATCACCGTCCGCGGGCGGACCATAGGGCAATTTTTCCGTCTGTAAGCAGCTTAAAGGCTTACCCGCAATATTCGATTTGCAGCGGGGGGGGGGGATTGTATGGCAGACTTATCCCAGAATACGATATCATTTGTAGGGGTATGAAGGGCACTATTTTCTCAGATTACCGCTCTGTAGGAGGCCTGTAGGAAAGTTTTTCTTGAAGTATTCTTCTCCAGGATCGTGGGGCAGCTCTCACATATACCGCTCTGAAGGCGCGGAGCAGTACGTATTTGCAAAAAGTGGTTTATAGGCGACGCATAAGGCATGAGAATAAAATGCTTGTTTTCGCTGCCGGAATTTTTCGGGAACTGAGGTACTTTCTGAGTGTTTAGCTGAGTGTAGACTACATCGTCGCTTTAGAGTCGACTGCTTGGTGACTCTGTTGAGATTGGTGCAAACATTTGACCCAAAGAAAATTTTTAGAAGAGAGTCAAAAGGTATCGAATAATCAGCAAAGAGGATTCTCACAATCAGAAGAGTCAAAAGTCATTTATTACTCGGTTTCAGTTGCCCAGAACCCTAAAAAGGTATAAAACGTAGAGGTTATTGTGGTGATGACTATATGTACCCTAGCATACTTGCAAGCGGCCCTTAGGGCCGCTAGTAGTCGATATCTTTTGAGTCCCTTCTAAAAATTTTCTTTGGACCAAATTTTGCCACCAACCTTGAATGAGAGTCACCAAGCAGTCTAAACTCAAAACATACTTTAGTGTCCGAAAAATTTCGGCAGCAAAAACAAGCATTGTTCTCATGCCCTGCGTGTCGCTTACAGACCACTTTTTTTGAATAAACCCTGCTCCGCGTACCGCCTACAGAGCGACATACGTAAGAGCTGCCCTACGATTGTCCAGAACGGTATTTCACGAGAAAAGCTTTCTTACGGGCCTTCTACAGAGTTGTAAGCTGAGAAGGTACTGTCCTCTGAACAACTACAAATGATATTATATTCTGGGATAAATCTGCCACGCCCCCTACACACTAATATTGCGAGGAAGCTGTACGGGCCCTGCTTACAGACGAAAGAAACTGCCCGCAAACGGCGATCGGTCATTAGAAGGAAATGCCCTATGGGCTACAGATCCTTAATTTGAGGAATAACTACCCTGTGGGCTGCTTACAAACCGATATTTTTCAAAAAAAAACTGCACATGAAAAAGAAGCCTATGAGCCGCTTGCGGTCCTTCACTTCGAGAAGAGGTTGCCCTATGGGCTGCGCACAGACCGATATTTCAAGAAGGAATTGCTCTTCAAATCTTCAAATTAACCTTCAAAAAATGCCCAAAGAGCCGCTTGGACTATTTTTTCAAGAAACAACCGTCCTATGTATACCACAAGCTAATATTTTGAGAACAAGAGAAGCTATGAGGTTGCTTTAGACATATCTTTACGTCCTAACCAATGTATCAAAGAATAACAGCCCTACGCGCCACCGAAGACCGGTAACTATAGGAAGAACATGCCCTATGGGCCACTGACAGACCAATGCGTTAAGAAGTTACTCACAATCCCTATAGACCAGTGGCGTACCGAGGGGGGGGGGGGGCGGGGGGGGGGGGGGGGGCGCGCGCCCCCCCCCCCGAGAATGGGTCGCGAGATTTTTGAAAGTTACCTATGTGGGTTATAAAAATGTGCAAGTGACTTGTTTAATTTTGTAAATAATTAAAATAATTTTTAAAAATTTTTAAAAATTCAAATTAGCTTTGTAAAAAAAATTTTTCGGGGGTGTGGCGTCAGCCACGCCCCCCTTTTTCTAGATTTTAGGGGGTCGGGGACCCGCAAAAGTTTTGAGAAGCACCCCCAAAAAAAAAATTTTCGGAGTGCGTGGCCTAACGCCACGCACCTTCTTTAGAAAAAAATTTTTGTCGCGCCCCCCCCCCCCCCCAAGCCGAAATCCTGGGTACGCCACTGCTATAGACGGATGTATAAAAAAATAATTGCCCTATAAGAAGCTTATGGACCGGTTCAGAAAGTACACAAACCCCTTCCCTGACCCCCAACAAACCCATACTTGAGAAAAAACTGCGCTAAGGCCGCCGTACAGACCGATATTCTGAGAAAAAGCTACCTTACAACCATTCTTCCTCCCCCCCCCCCTCCCCTCCTCCCCCTCCTTCCCCCATAGACCAATAATTATAGAAGGCGCTGCCCTATGGGAATCGGCCCGATATCCTAAAGTATTCTTTTAAAAACTGTACTGCCGTACGAAGCGCTCACATACGATCTGCTCTATGGAGCCAAAGACCGAAGTTTTGATCGAAAAAATGGAGCTACCAGCTACTTAGATACCTACACAACGGTATTTCGAGGAAGTGCCCTTGAAATCCATACAAATCGATATTCTGTGATAAAACTGCTTTACGGGCCTCTTACAGACCAAAATTTCAAAGAAGAAATGCCGTATGAGATTCTACAGACCAATACTTGAAGGGAGAAAACTGCCCTATGGGCCTGGAATAGAGCCGCCCTATGGGGGGAAGGGGGGGGGAGGGAGGGGCGGTTGCAAACCGATATTTTGTGAGAAACTGCCCATGGGCCTCTTGCAGGCCATTATCTTGGTAAGGAAGTGCCCTATGCGCCTATAGAACAAATATAAAAAAAACATATCTTGAAAAAAAATTGCCTCAAGAGCCGCTCATAGATCGATATTTGAGAAAGAACCGCTCTGCGAGTCCCTTATAAACAAGTATTTGTGATTTCTCAGTATCCAAACAAAAAATAATTATGAACCGCTTACGATATTCACGTTCATGCAAAGCAACTTTCAAAGGGACTCCCCTATGCGCCGCATACAGACCGACTATTCTAGGAGATGCTCCGGCCGCTTATAGATCAGCATGAGAAATAATTTTGCCATATGCGAAGCTTATGGAACGATAATTGAATGATTTGTGGAAAAAACTCGCTACGTGAAGCTTACAGATCAATACTATTGACAGAACTGCCTTACGAGCCCCTACAAATCAAGAAAGTGTCCTATGAACAACTACATTTATTGAAAGATCTACCCAATGGACAGCTAATAGACCGGAGTTGTAAGAGATGATTGCCCTATGAGCCTTAGAGACCTATAAAAATCGTTCTACGGGCCGTTTACCAACTTTTATTTTGAGAAGAAAAAGGACTGCCCTCATCAGTCCTCACCAATTATGAGCAACCATGAACCCTGACGAATTACGGGCAGCCAAGAACTTTAGCAGGAAGATGAGAGTGTGTGAACAGTTTAAGCGTAAACGTTGAGAAACTACTACAGCATGTTTGCGAAAGACACCGAGTTCCCAAGTCATACATCCGAGTTCAAATTTGCGAAAGAGGGGGGGGGGGGTACTGTTAGCAACCTCACGAGAGTGTCGGCACCTCCCCACACTATAGCTTTTTTGCACTTAGTAGTCGCACCCTTTCGAAAACATTCCCCGAGGAGGGACGATGCTTACCTCTTCGAAAACACGCTAGCCTTGTTGACGAATTTGTACCCTCCGCACCCTCGGCAATCACTCGCCTCACTCCGCAACTTGTCAACATGTAAGTGCAAAACCTTGCCATTCTTTATTATAGAATGATAGAATGATTTCTCGATAAGCTGACTTCTTTTTGAACTGAACTTCAGAATGCACAATAAAAATTGTTCAATATAGTAACAAATTTGAATAGAGAAAAAGACTTTCCCAAGCATTTTCGAAACAATTTCCATATACCTACAATGAAAATTCAATTTGGACAAATCTAATAGGAGCAAATAACTGAAATACATTGAAAAAGAGCTTGCGATCTAATTTATAATAAAAAATGATCTGAAAACTGATTTTTAGTTTAAGTGAAACTTTGAAATCTACTGTTGTCCAAATTGCAACCAACTGAAGAACATGAGCGAGATATTAGAGAGTTTTCCAATAACCGTAACACATTCCTACTCAGACAGTTGGAGCGTGCAGCGCGCGTGCAGTCACACGGTGGGCGCCACATCCAGTCCGCAGATGGCGGGACCTTGGATGTCGCGCCGCTGCTGTTGGTCCGCGGATGGCTGCCATTTTCAAATTTTACGTTGCGCTGTGTACGCAGGTCTTGATAAACAACTCCACTTCGTACGCCAGAAAACATGAAATCGTATTTGAATTCAAAAATTTAGAGCATCCATTCACAATGCTCCCGAGGATTAAAGGCAGCGTCCAGGCAGATCTGGACCTACGGGCTTTTACGTGGAAAGTACTTCCGGGGCCCTAACTAATACACTGCCCAAGCGGCAGCTCAGTGGTGCCCTAACGCCTGAGATATTCCCTTCGAAACTGGCCCCCGCGAACGTATTCGCATGGATTCATGGCAGTTTCGCGCCAGGATCCACGCTTTGCGCCACGAATCCATTCGAATCACGGTCGCGGGGACCAGTCTCGAAGGGAATATCTCAGGCGTTAGGGCACCACCTGAGCTGCCGGTTGGGCAGTGCCTTAGCTAGGGCCCCAAAAGTACTTTCCACGTAAAAACCCCATAAATCCAGATCTGCCTGGACGCTGCCTTTAAGGTTTGGAAGCAAAAAACAACTTCTGTTTTTGCGACTACTCATACATTAAGATACCTAACCTCTTGAATGATGAGGCAGCCCTACCACTGCCTCGTACAGTACGCGGTATCCCTTGCGCTTATAGCATGTGATAATTGCAGGCGCGTTTCGTTCATAAAGTCATACACCCTTCTTATATAGGTCTAGGTTCAATGTAGACCGTCTTGCGCTGTGGGAAGAGGATAACCAGAATCGAGCAAAAGGTGTGGCGCACGAGCGCCGGATACGATCCCCCCCCCCCCCCCACCATCATCATCCTCCTTCCGTAGCAGGGCTCGGCACAGAAGCAAAGGGGATAGATATCGTTTTTTCGGGGTCCGCGGCGGAGAAGTGCCGCAAGAATGCCGCCGGCATGCCACCGGCATGCTGTCCATCAACAAACAAAGGCCTCGTTCTCAGCCAAAATGCAATAGTATGGCACCAAATTTGGTGTGTGCATGCGCATTGGTGGACCGGAACTATAGCCCAAAAATTTATGAAAACTTATGTGAATGAAAGCTGCGCCGAACTTTTTTCTGAATTAGCTGGCACCGTGCCAGCTGGGTGCCAGCCGAGCTAGCACCGACACTTTGCTCACATAAGTTTTTATACTTTTCTACATAAAATGTTGTTTATACTGTACTATTGTAAAAGTTTACATACAGAGAAGAAATATTTTCAAAATGTTTTCTTTTCAGCGTTTTATAGCAATTTCAAAATTACTCAGTCTGCTCTGCAATCGAAAAATCGGCCTCTTCTGCTTCTCAAGATGTAATTCAACCACATAAAAAGCTCAAAAATTTGTGAAAAGTGGTTCCATGAAATCAGCATGCATGAAAACCCTACTACATACTTTTACAGAATCCAAAATAATGACTTGTCTTCAGAACTGGTCTAAGGCGACTTCGTACAAAATTTACAAGATCGAACGGGACTTTGTTTCGAAATTTCCCTGGTGCCACTCGTGCCGAGCCCTGTTCCGTAGGCATGGCCTAAAGGCTCTACCGTGCATAATTAGGCACATATTCGCAATTATCATGTCAAATAACTACCACGGGCCATGTATTAGCAAATTCCGAGTGTTCCCAATATTGGACCACCAAAGTGAAGTGATCATTTTCAAACATGATAAACTAAAGTGAATTAGCTAGCTCTTTTTGTACTCAATGCAAAGCACTACTTCCTATTTACCGAAACCATGAAACCTGCTTCAAATAACCATTAAACTATGAAATTAAAAGCAGGCCAAAATCTCGTTTGTCCCATTTTTCGCTTCCAAGCTGCGCTTTCACCAGCTTTTACTTAGAACGAAGAAGATGAATTACCGAAATTGCCCAAATTACTTCTATGAAAATTGCAAGACTCAGGCTACCAAATTATATGTATTTCGTTCGCTAAAATTCCTTCCGCGCAAGTTAAGGGGTGTGCCACACCCCATTAACTTACCTTCAAAGCATTCAAATCTCTATCTTTTTTATATGGTTGCTACTGCTAAACCTTCTTCTCCACACAACAGGAATTTCATTCAAAATTGTTCCTCCTAGGGGAAGATATAGTCGTTTTTTCTTAGCTAAGCAAATGAAAAACGTCGCGAAAATATTGGATTACGGTGATGTGCTAAGTCTGCGCTACTACGGGAATTGCGAGGGAAGGCGGCAAGAACAAGTATATTTGGTAGCCTGATCCTCGTAATTTTCACGAAAGTGATTTGAGCCTGTTTGGTCTTCTCTAGCCTGAGAAAATGAAAGCGAGACATAGGACAAACAAGATTACTTGCTCTTAATTCCAGAGTTCGAAGGTGAGTTGAAGTGGGATTCCTAATATGAGCAATGAAGTAGTAGTACTTTGTAATGAGTGCAAAAGAAGTAATTCACTCACCTTTCAAACAAAGTTAGCATGTTCGAAAATGACCACCTCACTTGAGTGCCCCAATATTTGGAAACCTCAAAATTCGGTGAAACTTGGCCCGCAAGGGTTATTTGATATGCTAATTACGAAAATGATGCTATTGCTCACTGTGCGTGTGCGACGGTAGGCCAAATATCAGTGCTGGTGCTCGACCATCCCCCCTCTTCCTGACTCCTTTACGACCTTCAGGTGTGGCGTGCCACACTCCACGCTTATACCAAAAAAACTTAACAAAAAGATCAAGATTGAAATTTCTATAAGAAGTGTTCAACGGTTCTTGATTTACGAATATAGTTCTCAAGAGGATATTGGACAAGCATACGGTTAGCCCACTGGCTAATATGTTTTGTGAAGTACCAACAGCTGGTTCTCAGAAGTAAAGTTGATTCGTTGCCTACACGGACTGGGCTTCACTGCGGAGCACGCGCCGCGAGGTAAAACCAGAGCCCGGCTCGAGTCGGTTTCTAGGGTTTCGGAAAACGAAGTCCCCTAGACTTCCGGAGGTTTTACGAAGTCCTCTTTGACCTACCTACTTAAGGAAAGATGGAAGCAAGAGAGATTTACTAGTGCGAAAGGAAAAACGTGAGAAAGAATGGAAATCCCAATTAAAGCTGAACTCTACGTATGCACAAAAGTTTGGCATAGGAGTGCGATATTTAACAAAACGATTTTTGAAGAAATTTAGGCAAAAACAAAGGAAAGGCAATGATATGAAAATCTCTCAATGCTCAGGGATAGATTTTTGACCGGGGAGACATGATAGAAAAATCCAAAACTTAAGTGAAGTGACAGAAATATATGCTCCAGACGATCTCAGATCGTCTGGTGGCCGTCCGGACACGATCTAACTTCAGAAAAGGTATAACTTCACATAAGTTTTCAAATGTTTTAATATAATCCTTTCGCAAATAATTTTCTATGCATATAGTCCAATTTTGGTGTCATATGACTCTGTGTACGCTGTAAACAAGCAATTTTTTCATTTTAGCCTTGCTTTCAAATCGCGCGCACTTTTCGCCATACACGACAGAGCAGGTCAAACGTGTGATAGCGTGTCCAAGCGCTTGTGTTCGAACAAATGGCGTTTATTTTGGTGCTCGGATCCGACTCGTCAAAAACGATATCTCCTTTGCTTTTGCTTCAAAAACGAAGTCCAGCTTGCTTCCAGACGATCTGTGCCGGGCCCTGGGTAATACGCTTGCCCAGTACAATTCCGCCATTGTACAAGTCGTGCTCTCACGATAATTTAGCCGCGCCACGCGTTGTCCGCGGCATTTGAGCAGTCCGTGCGATTAACGAATCTACGATAGCAATATTTCGCCTCAGAAATATATTTCTACTGCATGTTTCACAAATTCCTAAAGTGAACGCGGGTCTAATGTCCTGTAGCAAAGGCGTGAAAAGTCGCCATACAAAAGGGAATCGGTTGTCTATGCTGCACAATGAGTTTACGAAATATCCAGAAGATATATCAAGTGTTCACTAGTAATTTTCTGGCGCCATTGGTTTCCATGAACTTTGGGGTTCTGAGCATACATCGCGCAGTTTCATTCGCGACGCGTTGGCAAAATGCCAGTGTTTTACGACATTGTAAAGATAATCCGTCGCTTCTAAACTTGCGTGACGTATGGCTGAGGCCTTGGTTAGCATGCTGTAGGAGTGGTTTCATGTGAAATTTAGTACAATGCTTTTCTCTTTATTACCGTGGAATTACGGTAATAAAAGAAGAGATTTTGAACCAATGAGAGCCAGAACTTGTCCCAAACAAGCGTCCGGAAGAGCTTCAAGTTTTGTTACGAGTTTCATGTACTGCTGATTCTAACTATGAGCTTTTCGCTTTACAGTAATCTATCAATGTTATCTACCATAATCTACTACAGGTCAATAAATGTAAAAAATTTGGTATCAATCTACTGATCTGTTCTACAAATATGTACGAAGCTATTTATCATATTCGGCAGGTCTAAATACATTTTAAGATGTTCTTTGCAGCTTATCTGCAACGACGACATTTGCTGGAAGTTCTGCCGTAATCTTACAGCGATGAAGAATGAAGGATATAGTATGCATATCGGCTCATGATTATACGAACATCCTATATTTTGCCGTTTTACGGACTCTTGAAGGAAATGCAGGAAACTGGAACCACGTGGAAGAGCGTACATAAACAGTATATGCTGCACAAAAATGAACTTCGATGTCAATTTTGGAGAAGCCTTGTGCCGAACCCTTTTTTTTGGCCGGTTCAAAATCATACGAACAATCTCGCTCTTTTTTCGCTTGTCACTGCGACCATTGGCGTTCATACTTTCTTGTAAGGCTACGATTTCAAGGTCTGAGGTGCCACTAAGCGCTAGACCTAATGAATCATGGGAAGGAAAATTTTATAATTTTATTTTTATAATTTTATTTTTTTAATAATTTCATAATTTTTTTTTAATTTTTACAGCTCGAAATGGCTCTGGACTAAATCGGCTCCAAAAATGCCCCTTCGTGAGATTTCAAACTTTTAACCCTCAAACGGATAAAAAAGAGTCAATAAATGTGCTGCTCAGCGCCCAGAAGATGTTGGTGTAGTCGTCCACTTGCCTGACTTGCCAGCCAACCTAGTCCTAAACTCACCATAAGGTTGGCACAATTTGGAGCCTCACCCTTCTGCCGTTCGCAAAGTTCTGTGATGTTGTAATCACGTCGCGAGCTTGATTCTGTGTATTATGTGAAAGATTTCGCATTTTATCTGAAAATTTGAAACGTAGAGCGCTTTTTCGCCACACACTCGGCATTCGATGGAAACGAATAAGCATGTCAACTCAAGAGTGCCTTCTCTCGCTTTCAGCTGCACAGCTTTGAGGTTTCCTTTGCGGAGATTTCGAAACTCTAGCACAAGTATATCAACTTACAAACGATGCATTTGTCTCATCACAGAATTTTGCGGACGGCACTGGGCAGCACATTTATTGACTCTGGTTAAAGGTTTGAAATCTCACGAAGCAGGCATTTTCGGAGCCGAATTGGTCCGGAGCTCGAACTATAAAAATAAAGTTCTCCTTCATAATCATTAGGTTTAGCGCTTAGTAGACACCTCAGACGTCGAGATCGTAGCTATACAAGAAAGTTTGTACGCCAATGGCTGCAGCGTTAAGCGAAAAAATGATTGATTGAGGTATTCGTATTATTATGGACCGTTCCAAAAAAGCGTTTGGCGCATAATGCTTCTCCAAGATTGACATCGAATTTCATTTTTGTGCAGATACTGTTTTCGGTTACGCCGCTCTTTCACGTGATTCCACTGGTTTCCCGCATTTCCTTCAGAAAGTGCGTAAGCCGTCAAAAGATGTGGTGTTCGTATAGTTATGAATCGTTATACTGAGTTAAAATCAGCCCTATAATATGCTCCCCGAAGTCTGCAAAAGCTGTTCATTCAAGAGAATTATTAGCAATCAAACTTCGACAATTCTGTGTTTTGCTTGAGAGACTTTGGGCTTCTCAGTAAGCAAAAATCAAACTTACATTAGTAAGGCGAGCTTGGCAATACCAAGACGCTTTGATGACGTTGATCGTGATTTTGCTAGGGTCTTTTCCATCATAATTATTCAGTCTCATCAAGTCCATAACAGCGGGTGTCGTGGGGCTTGAAAAGCCGTATGCCATCTCGATCTAGAAACATCAATCAAACAATTTTTCAGACGCTCACTGAGGTATCTTTAGATCTGAGGGCTATGCACAGAAAACGATAGATGTTCGACTCATGCACCTCCAACAGTCATTTCGGCTCGAATGTTCAAATGTGATTGTGTTGTATTATCATTATCAATAATGCGCGTAACCAATTAAGTGTCAAAGGATAAAGTATCGGACTTTTATGCCATAAAATGGCATGAACTTGATAAAATTTACTGCTAACATGATTGGGCTCAAGTGGGACCTGTGCTAGGCAATCTTCAAAAACAATCCCTTGATAAAATGCATTGATGTGTTTTTATTTCTCTACAATGAAAATGAACATTCTCCTTTATTTGTTGTACCAGTGCGTCACCTCTGCTTCGCAGAGGCTCGCACTGGTCCTACTATCTGTATGCGTTGCTCATTCTCGTAATAATGACATTGGAACTTACCGCACTATGCAGACTAACACGACTGATTTGTAAATTACTACTTATTCCTAAGGCTTTTTCATGTGAGATCGGTAATTTCGCTTGGATGAAACTTTTCTCAAAAGAACAAATGCAGATTTGAATCGGTTTTTGGACTTTTCGTGGCTTGCTTTTCGCTATAAGATACGATAATCACCCGTGGGCTACATCTCTGTGCAAAAATCCTCTCAGATGATCGGGTAGAATCTTGGCAAATTGAACATTTACGCAACAAATGTTTTTTGGCGCCGTTTTCGTAAAGTAATAAGTTTTAGTTCAATTTTTTGGGCTAAAGCCCATGGCTTGCAGGTTAACTTGTCAAACATATCCGTGACTTTGCAAAAGGTTGTGCTAAAGGCTCAATTTTACCGGCCAAAAGCCAAGTGGATCCGATTGACGCACGTTTTTTGAGGGATCCACACAACGGATCCACTTGTGCTTTTGTATAGTGGACTCTCACGTTGGTAGCATGCGCTGTGCAAAATTTGGGCTCAGGAGGTTGGCACGTTCTACGAATTTCGTGACAGACAGACAGACAGACTTACACACACACACACACACACACACACACACACACACACACACACACACACACACACACACACACACACACACACACACACACACACACACACACACACACACACACACACACACACACACACACACACACACACACACACACACACACACACACACACACACACACACACACACACACACACACACACACACACACACACACACACACACACACACACACACACACACACACACACACACACACACACACACACACACACACACACACACACACACACACACACACACACACACACACACACACACACACACACACACACACACACACACACACACACACACACACACACACACACACACACACACACACACACACACACACACACACACACACACACACACACACACACACACACACACACACACACACACACACACACACATCCACACAAAAACACGTAAACATCCTTAGCCCGTTATTATAAGTTATGATAGGTACATGCCCGGCTTCGCTTGGACTGTGTCAAGCGGCTCAATCTCCAAGGCTCAAGTTCTTCCCTCTTTTCTGTAGCACAGGGCAGATACCTCCTGGACTCCATCGCCTCAAATTACCACCCTCCCACATCATAAAATGAGGTTTACCTTTATTGTTTTACAAAAAATTTGGAAGCGATTTGATATGGGTGAATATAAGTTCATTTTTCTTCGAAATCGATAAATCAATAGGACAAGTGAAAATTTCGCTGCGAAAGGTAGCTTACGGGTGGACCAATGTCGAAATCATATTTTTTCAAATCCTCTGTCGTCTGGACCAGTCGCTTTGCCATTCTTTGTTTTCCCACGGCTATCCATACCACCTCTTCCGTGACTGCTGATACTAGTCCTTCTATGGGCCTGGCGTCTGGGATGGAGTTGATGGTGAGGACTGTGATGGCCATTTCTTCGAAGTAGGTTCTTCTCCATCTTTCAGTGATGTCCTCTAGTTTTCTTAGCGTCCTACAAAGTTTGTCTTTGATGTGGAGGAAGTGTTCCATATCGTTTGTGGATTCCGCTATTCTTGCTATTCGGTATATCTCACATTCTCCCTCGCGAGACTTTGATAATCGTAGAGCTTTTATAAGTATACCTGTCTTGCCTTCTTTACGGAAGTCTTCGCAGCGTGCTCGACTTGTTGGTATGCGTGGCGATCGTCCTTCGATTTCGTCTTATGCCATCGCTTGTACGCATCCCTCTTCTTCTTTATGACTTTTTGCACTTCGTCATTCCACCACCACGTTTTCCGATTAACCCTTCTTTTTCCTTGTACTTCCCAGGATCATGTGTGCCACTTCGTGGACTCGATCTTTCAAGCTCGCCTTGGATAGCTCTGGGTTCTCTTGCAAGCTTGGTAGAGTTGTTATCACTGCTTGCTTCGCTGCGCTGTTGGTCTTCAATTTCCACCATTTGATGCGTTTCCTGCTCCCTATGGCTCTCCTGAGGTGCCTATCTATCGGGATTCTTTTATGTGTAGTAGTGGTCTATGTTGAGGTATGCAGTGCTCACGGGGGATGACTTTGCAGTCCTTCACATTTTTGAGGTCACGCTGTCGGATAGCCAGGAGTCTAGTCTGTGTTTGACGGTTGCCACTCGCATATGTTATGAGATGATCATCTTTCTCGATGTAGTATGTGTTCGCCAAGACCAAGTCATGAGCTGAGGCGAATTCCAGAATGCGCTCACTTTCTTCATTGCATGTTTCATATCTGTGGCCTCCGTGACATTTCCCGGCTTCTCTTCGCCTTTCTCCCACATGTTCGTTAAAGGCACCGTCCACTCAAATTCTCGACTTCGGTGTTTTTGTCGTTACAAGGGCTTCTCATGTCCCTGTTTCCGTGAAGTCGAGAATCAGCGAAATCCCCGAAATTCTCCGTTTCGGAGAACCCGCAGGGCGAGTTCTGCGAAACAGGATTGGTTGGTTGTGCATGAATGGGCGGGACAAACGTCACGCCCACACTCAAAAGAGAGCAGCCAACGTGGAGGCCTCATCCGAAGCAATTTCCGAAGCAATTTTCTCACTTTGGAACAACTTTTGGCAGCGCGAGTTGGGCAAATATACAGTGGGGGCTTCGCTACTGTCAGGCACCAAAATCTCATAGACCCCATTTTGGATGGACGGTGCCTTTAAGGTCCGCTCCTTCCAGTGGAATCGAACTGATGTGGTCATCCAGCTTCTACCAGAACGCGTCTTTTTCATCATCCTTACATCCGATTTGTGGCGCGTAGGCGGTGATTACTCGCAGGACCTGTTTCCCGGTATCTATCTTGATCAGAGGTGCGATAGGGGGAGCCAAGTCTCCCCCTACCTTCACTTTTGAGCTGATACAGAGTGACCACCTTCACTTTTGCGAAAATTTTTTTGTTGAATATAAAAGAAAAATAAGTAAAACAAACGTAAAAGGGACTATTGAAGGCATATACATATGTATTGCAGTTTTAGGAACTCGCCGTCACCCATCGGAAGCGAAGGCCATCACCGCCATGGACGCATCCACTTTTCCGCCTTTCCACGAAATCGGAGAAGATAGCTTCGGGAGGAATTTCGATTTAAAAAGCTATGACCAAACGGTCCTCTTTAGGGCCAACAATTGACCCAACGGCCCTTTTTAGGGCCACAGATACGATGAACACAGCGGCATAAATATTCGAAATAAACGTGTCAATGAAATGGTGTATTTTGAAGTGAAACTCAACGACACTCTACAGATTTTATTGAGCAAATTTACTGCGAAGAAAGTAGGTCGATCCAGGAAGTATTTGCCGAGAACCAGAATTTTGAATGAAAAAATAACCAGAAATCATGCAAAATTGCCACTGTTATAAACCAAGTGGTTGAAGATGTCAGCAACTGCGACTTCATAGGTTTTAAAGGGTAAGTGTTGCTCTAACAGATAGTGAAAGAATCGGGTTGATTTGAGCAGTGGTCGCTGAGAACGGGAATTTTGAAAAATTAGGCGATCTTAGGCTAATTTTTGACTGCTGACATTTGAACTCCTAAAACTCTTGATTGTGAAGATGTGTGATGTTGCGACTTCATAGGTTTTCTAGGGTAAGGTTTGTGCCCTACTAGAACATATCTTACCCGTACCAATTCATCAAAGCACCGCCGAGATCCAGGCTCTTGAAAAAGCAGGTAAAAAACAGCTTTTTGAACTTCAACAGCTCGTAACTTCTCCAGAACTGCATGAATCATGTTGCGACTTCATAGTTTGAATTCTTCTTATCAAGAGCTTTCAGATGATATATAATATGTGGGAGTTTCGCGCCTCTTACGGCATATGCCCGGGGGGGGGGGGGAGACTTTTTAGGCCAAAGTCTCCCCTGGCGGCCTCCAGCCAATACATAAAAATGGGCGAGGGGGAGACATTGGCCTAAAAAGTCTCCCCCCCCCCGGTCATACGTCGAAGAAGGCCCCAAACCCCCATATATCATATATCATCTGAAAGCCCTTGATGAGAGGAATCTAACCTATGAAGTCGCAACATGATTCATGCAGTTCTGGAGAAGTTACGAGCTGTTGAAGTTCAAAAAGCTGTTTTTTACCTGCTTTTTCAAGAGCCTGGATCTCGGCGGTGCTTTGATGAATTGGTACGGGTAAGATATATTCTAGTAGGGCAAACCTCACCCTAGAAAACCTATGAAGTCGCAACATCACACGTCTTCACAATCAAGAGTTTTAGGAGTTCAAATGTCAGCAGTCAAAAATTAGCCTAAAATCGCCTAATTTTTCAAAATTCTCGTTCTCAGCGACCACTGCTCAAATCAACCCGATTCTTTCACTATCTGTTAGAGCAACACTTACCCTTTAAAACCTATGAAGTAGTTGCTGACATCTTCAACCACTTGGTTTAGAACAGTGGCAATTTTGAATGATTTCTGGTTATTTTTTCATTCAAAATTCTGGTTCTCGGCAAATACTTCCTGGATCGACCTACTTTCTTCGCAGTACGACATAACTAAATTTACTTAATAAAATCTGTAGAGTGTCGTTGAGTTTCACTTCAAAATACACCATTTCATTGACACGTTTATTTCGAATATTTATGCCGCTGTGTTCATCGTATCTGTGGCCCTAAAGAGGGCCGTTGGGTCGCAGTTATTGGCCCTAAAGAGGACCGTTGGGTTAGAGCTCTTCAGTTGTCCGAAGTCATCATGAAGCTTTGCTCTATCGTAAAGTGCTGAGGCGTATATGCGTCCATGCCGGTGATGACCTCCAGTTCTCGCAGAAGGCGACGGCGATTTCCTAAAAATAAACTACATAGAATATGCTCTCAATACTTTCTTCTGCGTTCGTCTTGCTTAGTTTCCTTTTTTTCAGTTTCAGCAAAAAAATCAATACCCAAAAGTCCGAAAAAAAACCCAAACCAAAAAAAACCCAAAAAACCCAGTTCAAAGTCCGTCCTGTGCCCCCCCCCTCTCTACCCCCACCATCGGTCAACGTTTTTGAGAGGTGAGTGTCCGGCACTACCACCTTCATTTTTGCTGCCCTGTGGTAGCTGCGACCCCCCCCCCCCCTCCGGTCGACATTTTTGGGAGGTGAGTGTCCGGCACTACCACCTTCACTTTTGGCAGCCAGTGGTAGCAGGGACCACCTTCACTTTTGGCAGCCAGTGGTAGCAGGGACCACCTTCACTTTTGGGGGACCCGGCTCCCCCTATCGCACCTCTGATCTTGATGCTCATCAGACGATCGCTTATGCGCTCAACGTCAACTATATTGTCAGTAGAGTCCCCGAGACAGCTATACCAACTCCGTTTCTGGTGCATGTGGCACCTTTGTAGAGGAGCTTATATCCATCTCCGATGTCGCGTGTTTTTGCCCTGCTCCACTTCGTTTCCTGTCAAAATCATATGTCTGCGAAATTTGGCGCTGATTGGTCCACATAGAAAAATTTCTATAGCGCACACACTACCTAATAATTTACCAAAACTCAGATAAAGGCTACTACATGTCGAAGGCGCAGAAGCAGTTTTATTTGAGTGGGCGCAAACGGGACGCGCGCGCTTCCTCAACATTGTAAACCCCGTGCCTCATGCGCTCTACATGAGCTAATAAACCTGCGTTCGCACTCAAAGATATTGCACCTTTGTCATGGAGCAGCGTATACGTATAGATTAATGAATCGCACGAACTAGCCGTGCTTACGGCTGCCGCGACGCGCGGCTAAAACCTCAGACAGTCGGACCTAAGGTTCCGCAGTAATTAGTATAAGCTCCGACGTCCTCCCTCCGGCGCTTTTCCACTTGTTCTGGGGGTCACAAAGTTCGCTCTATGTAGATCTTAATAAAGGCTGCTGCATGACGAAGGCGCAATGGCGATATTGGGTGAGCGTGCGCGAACGCGACGCGCGCGTATCCTCACCGTTGTAGATCCCGCACCTCATACGCTCTGCGGCTAATAAAGCCGCGTTCGCGCCCGAAGGTATTGCGCCTTCGTCATGCAGCAGCCTATACATTTTCTGACTACATAGCTAATCCGCTTTTTTTAGAAACACTTTTCAGAGCATCTTTTTATCATACTGTTCTAGCGCAACACTGCATAAAATAATGTTATAGTGCTTTCCAACTCATTTCTATTGATAAGCTTTTGATCTTGTGTGCCTACCTGTTCCCACTCTTATCTGAACACAATATGCCATTTATTTGTGTGCTTACCTCGTGTTTATTGCTCAAATTGCTTCACTATCTTATATACCCTATTTTCAGGTGTATAAGCCGCACCCTTTTTGCTCTAGACGCGAGCAGACCCAGGCGTGCCGCCGCGCCTACCTCTCGCGAAGCGGTCGCCTTATCGCATACTGCTCTCACTTAACGCGCTCCATGACGACAGTCAGTCTTTTGGCGTGTTCGCCTTTAGAGCGAAAAGGGTGCGGCTTATACACCTGAAAATAGGGTACTAGCTGGCTTACCCGGCTTCGCCGTATGTTCCGAATAGAAAATTCCATTTCTTAGCCGATTCGGACCAAACTTGGCAAACATACACTTCGGGCCCCGGCGGCTGTCACAGTCCACTTTTTGTTATCGATCGATGTCGATGTTATCGATTTTTTTGCAAAATTTGAGCTACGGGGCTGGGAGTTGGCACAGGGGGGTAATCGAGCATGCTGATCACCCCCACGGGGGGGGGGGGGATGACGAAAAGTAGCCTATGACACCCGCCGGGGCCCGAAGTGTATGTGTGCCAAGTTTGGTCCCGATCGGTTCAGAAATGGAATTTTCTATTCGGAACATACGTACAGACATACATACATACAGACAGACAGACAGACAGACAAACAGACATTCAGCTTTATATATAAGATAAAGCTGTCTGTCTGTCTGTATGTATGTACGTTTGTTCCGATTAGAAAATTCCATTTCTAATCGGGACCGATCGGGATCAAACTTGGCACACATACACTTCGGGGCCGGGCGGATGTCATAGGCTACTTTTCGTCATCGATCGATATCGATTTTATCGGTTTTTTGCAAAATTTGAGCTACAGGGCTGGGAGTTGGCACAGGGGGGTAATCGAGCATGCTGATTACAATATACTATTGACAGGCCCGGGCGGAGCCGGGTTTGCGAACTAGTCATCTCTAAAACTTGCACTTGTTACTCTATAAACTCTTTTTCAAATAATTTGAGCTGTTTTTGTTTTCTTAAGCAGACTTGGGTATCATTCGGTAGAGCAGGTCAAACTCTACAAAATGACCACCAAATCCGCCTAAGGCCCCGGACAGACTTCACGTGATTTGATCGTCGCGATCTAATCGCCGAGATTTCCATTCATTTTCATTTTACATTCAAAAATTTCAAACTGGAAAAGTATCGCAACCGAAATGCAAGTTGATCGGCATGGAATGATGTTGTAACAGTTGTCTTGTCGCGATTCAGTCGCGACGACCAAATCGCGTAAAGTCTGCCCGGAGCCTAAGGGCTCGGACAGAGTTCACGCGATTTGATCGTCGCGATTCAATCGCGACGATGAAATCGCGTGAACTCTGTCCGAGGCCTTAGGCCTCGGACAGAGTTCGCGCAATTTCATCGCCTCGCGATTTTCCAGCAGGACAACTGTTACGAGTCCATTGCATGGCGATCCTGCATTTCGGTTGGGATAGTTTTGCGGACCAATTTGACTAGCTATCAAAACCGAAATGCAAGGTGATCGAGCAATAGACTCGTAGCAGTTGTTTAGTTGAAAGAATGCGAGGCGATGAAATCGCGTGAACTCTGCCCGAAGTCCAAGTCGCATTCCATGTAAAGTTTGATCCAAGATTGAAGAAAATTTTGTCGCTTGAAAGCTGGATTTTTGCGAGAGAAAATCCTACGGACCTCCATCATGGTCTTTATAAAGTAGGCAAATAGTAGTAGTCAAACATGCCTTTACTGGATTTTTTCAGCGCATAGAAAGCGAGAAAAAAAGATAGTCCAAAAATGGCAACTTCCGCTCAGATAATCGCCGGGGGCAGGCGGCCATGCGATTTTTGGGCAAGCGGGCACCGGAAAAATAGTTCGCTGACTTCTTGCGGTCCGCTTGCAGATATTTCGAAGAATTTTAGCGAAATTTTAGACGAATGCTTGGAGAACAATCGCGGCTTCCTTATAGGTTAGCTGCGGCGCAGCAGTCGCATTCTCGCGGAAAGTCCGCGGGAATATGCAAAATTTTCGGGGGCCGCACGGTCCTTTGTGGAGGACCGCGCAGCCCCCAGAGGTACTTTCCGCTGGGAGAAAGTACCTCAAACTTGAGTAATTAAACCATCGATGACACCTCTGCTATGTAAAGTCTCACCTTTCCTCGGCGTACGCCCGAAACTGCTTAAAAGCCATCCGAGCGCCAGCTGAAAATTTGACCAGCGCTCGCTGAAAGAGATTATTTGACGAGCGCCTGCAGAAAATTCTATGTTGCTGCCCGCTGGCAGAACATTAGACAGTAAAGGAAGTGTCGCCCGCTGAAGATTTGGCCACGCCCCAAAATGCTGCTGACCGCCTGCAGAAAAACGCGAGTTTGCGGACCGGCTGCCCCCGACGATTGTCTGACCGCCTCCAGCCCTTCTCACATACTCAGATAATGGCCGGGGGCAGGCGGTCCGCAAACTCGCTCTTTTCTACAGGCGGTCAGCAGAATTTCGGGGCGTGGCCAAACCTTTAGCGGACGGCACTTCCTTTACGGTCGCATATTCTGCCAGCGGGCAGCAATACAGCATTTTTTGCAAGCGTCGGCAAATAATTTCTTTCAGCGAGCGGTGGCCAAACTTTCAGCAAGCGCTCGGACTTTTTTACGCAGTTTCAGGCGTATGCCGAGAAATGGTGAGACTCTACTCAGACAATCGCCGAGGGCGGCGGGCACCGGAAAAATAGATGGCTGGTTTCTCGCACCCCGCGGATTTTTTAGAAAGCAATCAGGACTTTTCGGAGAGCCGCTTGCTGAGGTTGCCATTTTTCAGAGATTCAGCAATATATCTGCAAAAGATAAGAGCGAAGAAAAATTCAACAGGCGGTCTCTCAACAACTTGTTGACCATTTTCCTGGAATTTGCGAGCGGAAGGCAAAATTTCAGCAACGCGTATTTTCCGGCGCCCGCCTGCCCCCGGCGATTGTCTGAGTATGTGGCAGGGGGTGTCATCGATGGTTTAATTGCCCGAGTTTGGGGTTAGGCTGAAGGAAGGTACCCTGTGCAGTGCGGTCCTTCACAAAGGACCGTGCGGCCCCCAACAATTTTGCATATTCTCGCGGAAAGTCCGCGAGAATGCGGCCTGGATGCAACTTATCCACAGAAAGACCGCGATAGTTCTCCGAGCGTTCGTCCAGAATTGGCCAAAATTATTCCAAATTTCTACAAGCGGGCCGCAAGAAATCACCGAACTATTTTTCCGGTGCCCGCTTGCTCGTCGCATGGCCGCCTGCCTCGACGATTATCTGAGTATGCCATTGTATACTACAAGCCTTTCTTAGTATAAGATTTTTAGAGTAGCTGAAAAATTTTGATTTTTGGCTCTAAATTTTACCTCGACTATGACTTAGATGGATCTCTGGTGGCCTTTTGTAGAGCTTGCTTCGCTCTATAGAATGGTACTTTTAGTCTATTAAGAAAACAAAAACAGCTCACTCAGCTCACTTGGAAATAGATTTTATTTTTGGGGCAAACTAATAAATAGTATGAAGTCTAGAAGCGTTTCTCATTCCGAAGATTTCTAAGTAGTTTTTAAGTAAATAGAGCTACCTAGTTTGCGTGCAGTCTAAGGGCTAAAATTGCGTTTTTTGGCGTTTGGAGTTAATCACTAGGTTAGGTTAAAGGCAGTGTCCCGGCAAGATGGGAGTTTTGGGATTTTAGGCCATGCCAGAGTGGCCCCTCAGACACAACATCGTGCAAGTGCGATGTCATAACGCTCGATTTAAAGCAAGAAAAACGACCGGAAAGTGGGGAAACTTACGCCTCGGGGCGGGGTCCTCCTCAAACTTCAAATTGTGCGGCTTTGGAAAACATATGTTCTCGTCGTTTTTGAGCCTTCTAAAGTGGATTTCCGGATTCAGCGTTGCGAATAAGCTCCGCTAAGTGGATTTTCTAGAAATCGAGTTTTTGCCACTGCCTTTAACACATTCATGACAATACGACCCGCCGGTGGGTCGTACGTGTTTTGCCGTTTCGGACAATACGACCCACCAGTGGGTCCTAAGATTCCTAAAGCTCTAGCTTTGCTGCCAGTATACGATGGAATTTTACGGGGTTCTGGCACATGATTGGGGACACCCTGGCGAAGCTTCAGCGAGAGTGGTGCGGGTCGGGATACTGTAAAGAAAAAATGCGATAGGTATACCGTAGATAGAGATAAGGCACAGACTTTAGTTCTAATTCTTCGCAGAGTGGTGCTGTTTTTAAAAATATCAAGTTTGCATGCACGAGAAATACAGGAAGGGCACGAGGCTGATGTCAGCCCATCAGAAATTATCGATTTTATTGATTTTACTGATTGTTCATCCCAGGAAGCTCAAACCTTATATATAGGTTTTTTAGCATGCTGATTACGAAAATGATAATCTTAAGTCTAATACCGCCTTCTTATATCAGTTTCTGATCCTTCCGAAAATTCTACCGTACTGCTACCGGTAGTCCCGCTATGAGAAAGTAGTGAACAAAGTGGACACTATAATCGTGATGAGCAAGTGAAATAATTCCAAAACACAATTTTTCATGAAAATCCATGATGTTGGGTTGGTACAGAATGACTACCGTAATCTTACCGTATACTGCCAAAAACTGTAATAAATCATATTTTGGTAATCAGCGACTCCGATAACCCTTGTGGGGAAATTCTCGGAGACATGCTTTGAATTTCTTCCAAAAAGACTACCATTTCGGACAATACAACCCACGGGTGGGTCGTAAATTTGACAAAGCAAAAAAGGCTCTGGTGCGAAACGGCAGTAATCGAATGTCGTGAATGTGTCAAGCAGCACTGATTTGCGAAAACTTCGCGGGACTAGAGGAAAACGCCGGAGATAATTTGCCAGAGCTTCCCCTGTCCAACTGTTTAGGCATGCTGGGCGACGCAGGTGTGCCGCAGAGGTATTTATGGGAAGCTGACTGGGGCCACATTGTAGGGATCGTCTACGCTTTTTTGTAGAACACCGCTCATCTAATACATAAAGAATCGTAGTGCCAATTTAAAGATCTTCCAATAGCGAGAAACCGCGGTGCGGTCCGGAAGGGCGCGGATGCAGTCTAGCACCTTTACGGGGCTCATCAAACGCAGTGTCGCTTGCATTAGCAACTCCACTCCCGCGCTGGACTCTGCATCTCTTCCGCGAACATTCTCTGATCACTTTCCCAGGGCGAGCGTGGGAAAGGCGGAGCCTCAATCGATTGGAAGTGATTAGAGACCATGTTCGCGGAAGAGACGCAGAATCCAGCGCGGTAGTGAAGATGCTGATGTAAGCGACACCGCGTTTGATAAGCCCTGTAACTACTGGTTCACTAGTAACTGAATAAAAATCTCTCTGGATCTCCTTTATTCGCGTCCCCTTATTTTAAAGTGAATGCCTGAGCAGAGAATTTCTCCTCAAACGAAAATATCCAGGAATCGATGCTGTTTTTTTAGAAATTTGCATATTGATCGATAAGACGCTGACTCCAAAATTCCATTCTTTATCTGCGGAACGCCTCTGCAAACGAAAAATGGCACCCGTTTTGTCGCAGTTTTGTGTATGCAACATCCTGTGGGCTTACCATGCATGTTTGGATCAGTGATAGGCCAAAACTGCCTACAGAGTCTACGCTCAGATGTGAGCTCACTGCAACTACACATCAAAATCTACCTTTCAATAGACAATTTCTATTGAAATTCTGATAATTTTGTTCACGAAGAGTTTATGAATCGCTAAAGGTAGATACGCCAGCGTCCTATGATAGATTGAACGATATGCGGTGGAAGTAGCCGCGTTAAATTCCTAACCATCTCCTTGTCAGCTCAGTAAGGCCTAAGGCATACCTCACGCGATTTTAGTCGCCGCGCGATTTGGCACTGCAACGACTTTCCATAGCTGGTCGTAACACTTTGTTTGGGCCAGACTTGTTGTATTTGTTACAGATTACGGGATCTAGGCAGCCATGCATCTGAGAGCCTCGCATGCTTAATCTCTAGACATCTGGCAAATCGCCAAGTCGCGAGGATGTGGCGATTTCGCGAAATCGCGAGAGGTATGCCTTAGGCCTATCTTATAGCATCGATTTAGTAAATCCAAATAAGATATATGTGCGGCAAAAGGTAAATGTTCGCCTTCTTTTTTCTTCAAAAACCAAAACAACACGATGACCTCATACTACAGCCAATGCACTGTCCCAGAAAGTTTATGACAATTTATGACGTATGACAACTACATTTACTCAAAGAGCTTGGCGTTTTCAAATCGGGTATTTGGAACGGGTTCTCTTCAGTATCTTTGATGGTATAGAGACAGAGCATTGAAGGCACTGTCCTGGCAAGAAGTCGATTTTGAGATCTCGTGCTTATCTGGGCCTATTGGCTACGCTGAATACGAGAATCCACACTGAGAAAAGCGCGCGAAAACGGCGTAAAAGGGCTCTAACGCAGGAGAATCAGCAGGTGGACGGGACTTTCACTCTGTGTAATCACTCTTCCAGCTTCAGAAGCGATTTTCCCGGTTCCGATTTCATGTCACTAGTTACCCTTTTTCGGTGGCGATGTTAGAGCAGCTAGCGGAAGCTAGCAGATCGTTACTGGAGCTGGGAGAGTGACTTCACAGCGTGGAAGGTCGCACCCACATGCTGATTTCCCTTCTGTGTTGAAGTCCTTTTTCGCCGTTTTCGCACTCTCCAGTGTGGATTTTTGGATTCAGCATAGCGAACAGGCCCCAGTAGGCACAAAATCTCAAAATCGACTTCTTGCTCGGACAGTGCCTTTGACAGTGAACTGAGTCCTTCCCGTAAAAAATAGAGATTATATCTCCGCGGAACCCTGAGTCAAAACCCTGCAACATCATTTATCATTCTGTTCTTGAGATTGACTTGAACGAGGTCGAAAATCACTCCTAAACGTAAAATCATCTTTGTCTGCGCCTGTTTGCGCACGTTTCGAGCGCAGTTTCTGGTCTTTATTGAACTCCAACAATCTTTCTGGTTTCCGAGACTCATGCGAAAGCAACAAACCGGATTGTGTGAGAATCACTGCTGCCATTCTCGAAAAATAAACTCTTACAGAGTTACTTTTTGAGCATTAAAAGTTACAAAAACGCATCTCTGCTTTCTTCTTATCTTCATTCACTATCAGTTTGGTGTGGTGGCGCATCGCTAGCACGCCAACTCACAATCACATCGAATTGATATTGAATGAATGCTGAGTGTGTGTTCTGTGCTTCCTTGCATCTCTCAAAGTAAAATAATTAGCGCCACAGTACATGGCTTTATCGAAGATATTGGTGCGGGGGAAATGCTGGGTGAAGCTGGGATAAAGTTGGGATGCCATCTTTACTTATCTGACCCCTACGAAGAGCAGTGACTACTGTCAATAAAATGGTTATTTTTCTTATGTTCAGGCGGTCTGGACGGCGAACACATTAGCAGCCGCTGACAATCACTTTGCAAAATGTAACGTTCGTACAGCAACCCTCATCGTCATTGAGAATGATGAAGGGTTGGTGTATTAATCGAGGAAACGCATAGCTTCAGAAGATATAAAAGGGATCCTAGTCTTGAAGGTGAGGTCAAGATAGCGCAGATTAGGAAGAAAATTTGAATACGATCTTGTTACAGCAGTGACAATTGCTCAGATTTGATCTAGGAATCCGTCTACTGGGACAATTTGGCATCATACATCTATTTTGTTTTCTAAAATCACTTTTACACACTTTGACACTTCGCTGAGCACGAAGTCACATAATTCTGTACACAGCCCTTGCTTTGCCTTGAAGATCACTCAATCACCAAACCTACCCCTGGGTATCCAACGATGAAGTTGATACGAATCACCTTCAGATCTTCAAAAGGAATTGCGAATGCCCGCGCGTTTTCTGCAATAAATGCATTTGAAAACGTAAGCATTCATGTACGTATGCTTTGCTGTGCTAATTGACTGGAACAAATGATGGCACAACGTCCCAAATCAAGCACCTTTTGTGGCAAAAGCAGTAAATGTGAATTTTAGCAACCAATTATATAATATTGTTAACTTATGAAAAATTCTCAGAAAAAACCTGCTCCATATTACATCGTAGGAGATTTGGACAAATTTTATCAAAATGAAGTGCTTCTGAAAAGATGCGCGTTGTCAAATTCTGCGAAATGCCCTTGAATCGTTGTAGGCTCAATGAGGATGCATTCCAAAAAGGGAGGCACTCAGCCCAGTTCGACGCATATCAGCTTCTGATGTAATGCTGCCTTTCTGGTTACGGTAAGCAGTCAGACAGCAGCAAGAGGATTGGGCCAGAGCGGAAAAGAACATCAAGTAATTTCAGGGTGTCAATAACGTATGTCGTTTACATTTTTGTTCGTAAGGTAAGCTATGCATAGCAAAACCGAAAACATATTAATTTGGTACTTCTACAGGACTGGGCTCCAGTGCATACAGATTTCAGCAGCCTAATGTCAAAAAATGGTATGTGAAAAAAGTATCATTGCGACAATCCGTCTGCGAATCCAAGATATTTCAAATAGAGCATAGTCTGAGGAAGAAGACTGCTTACAGCAATAATTTCTCTTCTCCAAAATAAAACGCAGTACTATAAACATGGCTTTGACTGGGGTAGGTGGGCAAGCTGAGATGTATCGTCGATTTGTTGACCGCACGGACTGCTCTAACGCTGCGGACCACACGCGGCGCTGCTGAATTGTCGCGAAAGCACGACCTATACAATGGCGAATTTGTACTGGGACAAGCGTTTGACCTCGCGGCGCGTGCTCCGCAGTGTTGTCCTGTAGGTGCTGTCAACGAATCAACTATAGTCAAAAGCTTCTTTCAAAATCGCTGTTCAGCTTTTTCACTGCGAGTCGGATCAAAAAAGTGAGTAACAACTACAAGCCAACCCTTTGCTTCTTAGAATCTCTTTCAAGCTTTTGTGACAGAATACTGATACAGTCAGGATAGCAATACAATGTGGAGGAAACTCTCCGTTTTTGGCCACTGTTATTTTATGTATTAGAAATCTATTTTCGACGGGAAAGTTCCCCAGTCGTTATGTACACCAATGAGACATTACCGGAGTCTGTTGGAATGTAGACTTCGTGATTGAAAATCAGTGAAAGCGTATTTGCATCGTCTTCACAGAACTGATTAGGGTTATTATCGAAGCAAAGCCTCATCCTGTAATAGTCGTTCAAATGAGGGTTTTGATGCACAGAAATTTATATTAAAAGCAAATTTCCATTATTACCTTCAGTTTGTAAATGATTTTATGTAGGTGGTGTATCTACTATCGCAAAACTTACAATAGCGCAACCTCACAAGAGATACAGATGGACCGCGTCAATATTCAACCCTGTTTCCAGTGGCCGTATTCATCAACGAACCCTGAGGGTTAAGCTTACCCTCCAGGGTTAGTTTAACCCTCGGGGTTCATTGGCCGTATTCATCAACCATAGGCTAGGGTTTACCACGGAACGCGATCTACCTACCTGTATCGATCAACGAACCTGTGGCCGTATTCATCAACCCCGAGGGTTAAACTAACCCTGGAGGGTTAAGGCGTCAGATACGCATGCGCTGTGCAAACTCACATCACAGAATGCCTAAGTGCGGGCTAAATTCACTTTATACTTCTATTCTTTCACTGTTATAGTAGTATAGTCAACGAATAAGCTTCTAACACTAGTTTTTATAATACATCTCTAGCATACTTGTGCAGCATCCAATCTTACAGCAGTTTATTTTCATGTGTGCAATTGTGCAGTGTAAGTTCTACTTTTGCGCAATTCGTTTTATACCGGGCTTGTGCTACTCTTTTAGGGGTCAATGCGTGTTATTATAAAGGGGTTCTTCTTTTTTGGCACTTGTCAGAGTGGAATGCCATTTTTCCTCGTCGCATTCATTTGTCACCAAAGCTAGATTTCTTTTTCTCGCGAAGTCAGCGTTTTATGTACTTCGAATATAAACATAAAACGAAGTCGAAACTAAATACTTTAATAACAACCAATACTAAATACTACAATACTCGTTGATCGTTTTCCATAAACCATTACATGCGAAATGTTTGTATGGAATGTTAGGGTAGAGTTAACCCTGCTATGAGCTAGGGTTAAATTAACCCTGATGAATCACGTAAGTTTAACCCTCCAGGGTTAGTTTAACCCTCACGGTTCGTTGATGAATACGGGTTAGTCGCTTTCGGGGTAAATTTAACCCTCAAGGTTAGATTTAACCCTCAGGGTTAAGCCTACCCTCCGTTTCATGAATACGGGTTAAACGCTTTCCAGGGTTAAACTAACCCTCCAGGGTTAGTTTAACCATCGGGGTTCGTTGATGAATACGGCCACAGGTGTACGCCTCACCACAGTTTGTTTCAAACACTGTTCGCCCTTTCACACAGTCTCTAGTCGAAGCGCTTCAAGGTGAGGAGCCCCACTTTCGTTAAACTTTTAGTAATCCTGTGCGATAGTATCAAATTTGCAAGTGAAGGCCTCAAACAGTTAGCAAGCCAAAGCACTTTGTCCGGTGTTCCCTAAGAGCTTCCATAGTGCTGGGGTAGAGCTGATCTCATGGTCAACGGAGAAATCGCGCTTTTCTAACTTTTTCCCGCAAAAAGAAAGAAAAAACGATGCAACTATGGAGAAGCCTCAGACATTGATCACACTTCGAGTGATTTCGCCAAATCGCCATCGTCACGCAATTCAGCAATTTTTCAGCTGTTGACAAATCCACCGCGGGCGGGTCTCAAATACCTAGGCGCACAAATACCGTTCGTAATTTTTGAATAAACGAGCACAATCGCCTGATTGATGTGACATCACCGTAGCGTGGCCATATCTCGTTTCAGGTGGACGAATTCCTAATCCAAGGGCACTTCGACTCAGCTCGGCTCGGTGCATCTTCTGATATATGAAGCGCCTGTTTGGACACGGAGGCCAGATTCCACGAATCGTTCCGGATTTTTGTATGCAGTAGGTTGCTCAGTGAGAGCAATGAATAAGGCATAAGGCATACTGCGTAACTCAAAGTGGCACTTTCAGTTATCAAAAGATGCGCCGCGCCGAGCTGTGTCAAATGTCGAATGGTGCCCTTGAATTAAGACGTCCACTTTGGAGCGAGATATGACGCAACGGCGTTGTCACATGAATCGGGCGACTGTGCGCCGTTTTTTCAGGAATCACGGGCGGTATTGTAGCATTCGTGAGTTGATCCAAACATGCCAAGTCTATCTTACATAGTGCTTGCGGTGAAATTATGAACACGTCGCAACAAAGATAGCGCAGCGACCGAAATCGCAGGACGTATCGTCGATTCGTTGAACGGACGGACTGCTGAAACGCTGCGGATCATGCGCGGCGGGCTAATGTTGCACGAGCACGATTTGTACAATGGCGATTTTGTACTGGAGCGAGCGTTTTACCTCGCAGCGCGTGCTTCGCAGTGATATCCAGTCCATGCGGTCAACGAATCGACTATATAACCGAAACCTTAAGAAAAACTTCTTCAGGAACTTTCCTCTTGCTCAGGTGGCTTTAAAGAACTGGTAATCGCCTTAAAAGCACGAATGGTTACAATACTACAAATACTATTAACACGTTGACGACCGTGTGTATCCGCGCGTATGCACGCCCTGACCACCTTGTAGCACTTTCGTGCATCAATTTATCATGTGTAAACGAAAATTTCTCAGGTAACTTCTATGCAGTAATAATACTGATGGCCTGGTTGTCATTTAGAACACACGGCATTGCGGTAGCTGTTGAACAGTCCAAACCGCTACAAACAAAGTGAACACAGACGCGGTTCAATCACTTGTTTCCCGAAGCAAAGACGCAAAAGCGCACCTTCGTGTCTCTTTTCGCTGGGACAATTGCCTTGGTCCGACAGTAAACTTTACCTGATAGCTTGGGTACGTGTGCCATTCCGCAGCATATTGGGAAAAGGTAAATACGCACTTGATTAACAGCATTAAAAAAGAGAAACACATTGTTGACGTTGATAATGATATTCTTTTACATTCTCCAAACTGTAGCCTATTAAAATCACATCTGTTTGTCGCAGACAACATTTGCTCCTAAAGATGACTATGTGTGCCTCATAGCTATTTGTGCCGAATCGCAATCAAGTTGCACAAGCATAGCGCTGGTTTCCGCTCAAGTTCATCATCAGTACAAGGGCGATGTATTATTCGCCAAGGCTACCATTTACATATGTTGATAAGAAGAGAAATAATACAAAATCTCACCATTCACATTCATCCCCTATTTCAATCAAAATTGATTGGAGGCTAGTAGCTTCCTTACACTTGGCGTCCCCCTGAATGGATTTACATGATGAAAACTGCCAAATGGATGTTATGCGAGAACACTTGCGGAAAGTAAAGCAAAATCATTTAGAAGCGTCATCAAAACGGATTGATGTCGTAGAAGCTAACAAGTAAAAGCATTCGGCTAAATATGGTCTCTCCCTATAAGCGAAATTCCTAAAATGCTGGTCACGAAATGGTCTTCCATACTTAGTAAACGCTTGAACAAAGGTGTTTGTTACAGGCTTGTTTGTGCTCAAATAACATTAGGCTTGGGGGTTTGAAGTGAGACCAACATAGTCAAGTGGACCTTTGCCTTTCCTTGTTCCAAATGCAGAAAGTATAACAGACAACTTGAATGCAACTTAAGATAGCTTTCGCATTTATAGCGGCATCGCCATCCAAAAACATCCGCACTATGTATCTGATGGGAGAAAATTTCTCCAACTTTGTTCCTTGACTCGTGAAGATATGAAAAGAAATTTGTAATCAGCGTTCTAGGAACTCTCAGGTGATATACGTCTTGTTGCGAAAGGCTACTTCAACGAATGCATTCCTTTTTAGAGGCAGTGTCTCGGCAAATTTTCAATTTCCATCTTCCTGCCAGTGTTCCGGCAGGCATTCGATTTCCACCTTTCTGCATGTCTCAGGCCTTTTCGATATGCAGGACCCAAATTTGAGGATAAAATGGGTGTAAATTGCGTTATCGGGGAGTTTACCCGTTTTGCAGCAAGCACAGAAAGAGAGAGCTCAGACGATCCTGACAAAAAAAAACTCCGTCGTCTGTAATTTTTGCACTGGATAGCATGCACAATGAAGGGTGGTCGTGAGGTCCCGCGAACAGGGAAGAAGCTGTCCGAGCGCGTGCCGTGGGGTAGAGAACGAACACTTCAATTAGGCACCTCCTCCGCGAGCTGCTGGTCCTTTCGTCTACTGTTGTGCATCATGTTGGGTCCAGTAGTCCGCGGAGGCGGTGCCTGGTTGAGAGGTTCGTTCCTTCAACCCGCGCCGAGACGGTCTTTTCACAGAGTGGTCTCCAGCCAGGGCCCGGCACGCGTTGGTTTGAAGCGTTTCCGGAAACGAAGTCCCCCATGACTTCGCGAAAATTTACGAAGTCCCTCTCGATGTGAAAATTACTAGGAAAACCCTTATTCAACCAAAATAGCAACAAAAAAGCGAAAAAAGCGCATTTTGAGGTAACTAATACAACAAAAAAAAAGCAAAAAGAAAACATTTCGAGTTGATTAAAGGCTCTGTCATTGGGTAGTGTACCATTTTAGCGCTCAGAATGTCGAGAACCTCCTAGGCCAACCAAATCTGTGGCCTCAACAATCTGGCAGTGCGTTTTTCGCCACATAGTTCAAAGGACACCGCGTGTGATTGGAGCGCAATATCTATCAAGGCGTATAGATTTGCACTACTTTTGGCTCAAAAGAAGAGGAGAGGCAATAGTTTGATTCGCTCTCTTCACTATATAATAGATTTTTGAGCGTTTTAATCGTCCAAATCAAAAAGGTCCAAAACTTATGTGAACTCTCCGAAATTTATGCTCCGAACCAACCCAGTTGGTTCGGTGGTTGGTCTAGAAACCAACAAATCCGGAACGAGTATTCAGACACATAAGTTTTGGGAACTTTTTACATAACATAGTTTGGAGTAATATTGTATACTCATAGCCCAAATTCGGAGCCATGTGATTGTTTGTGCGCTGTAAACAAGCCATTTGTTTGTTTGAGTCTTGCATTTGAAATTCGCGCGCTTGCGAAAGAACACGTTCAACTCGTGAGACCTGACATGTTCGTCGTGTTTTTTGGCGCTTCCTCCAGGACCTCATAAAAACGATGTCCCCGTTGCTTCTAACTCCAAAAACGAAGTCCAGTTTGACCCCAAACCATCGGTGCCGGGCCCTGTCTCCAGCGCTACCTTGATTTTGACTTGTCTTAACACGTCATGCACGCCGCAAATCTTTCTTCCCTCTGCTTTGCTTAGGCAAAGGTCGCCGCAGGTGCGTCGCGCGCGTCAGCGGTCCTTGTGGCAGTACAGTCGTGCGAATCGTCCTACACACGCGCGCGCCGGCTCGGGGATTGTTTTCTCCGCGCAGGGGTAATATCAACCAGCCGTGCTGAGCCTGTAGGTCAGTGGGGTGACCAGAAACTCCACCACGGCTGTATCCCACAGGACGCAAATCTGCCAAGACACTGCCTTTGAATTACGGTCGGCTCCCACGGGACACATGGCGCACGGGGATTGTTTTGCCGCATAATTCTAAATTTCCATTGTAGATACACGGTCTGAAAGGGAGGTCTTACTACATGCATTTTTTTGCCAAATTTCTTCTAAACAAAAAGAAGGAAAAGATTTAATATCGCTAAAAAGTTGGGGAGCAAAACCTGATGCTTTGATGTAACGTTGCTGCGAACTTTCGGACTATAAACTAAGCCTATATGCAGGAAATCCCGCTGAGGAGGAGAGGGGAGTTGGGAAGGTACGTGTCATATCTCGCTGCTCTTGGTATGTGCAATACCCTTAGGGCCGCATGCATTAACAAGGGACGCAGGAGTTTCTAGCACCTCCATTCTCACCAGCATTCACACTCCAGAAGGCTTCTCGCACCTTTGCGTAGCAGAAGTCAAACACCGCCCTCGCTCCACTCCTTCACTGTGCTCATTCGAGGGCTGCGGTCTGAGGGAATAGCATAGGCATGCAACGAAAGTTCATGAAAAATCGTCATTTTGCGAGGCAAATCTCCTAATTATTGCACTTTAGAAGCAAAGAAACTTTGAAACCCCAAAAAACCTTACTCCAGGTAAGCAGTGAGTATATTTTTGATTCGAATCTGTTTTTGTGAAGAAAATGCGTTGATAAGATGATATTCCCTGCAATGGATTTTTCACAGCTTTTGTTTCTGCATAGATCAAAGCTTCCCAAGCGTACGGAGCATTGCTATGAACGTTCCAAAGAATTTTTGAGGACAGCCATCGCCACTTTGATACTATTACTTTGAACTATTTACAATCAGACTCAAAATTACGAAATTGCAGTGCAGTCTCTGAAAGCTTGTTTCCATGAGGTGCCAACGAAAAGATGAATTGGGATAACTATCTTGAAGCGCAAAACCCAATTTTTTTTTCGAAGAAGCCATAACTTAGGGTTGTTTCAGACTGCCGCACTGACTGCAGCAGACTGCAGCAGACTGCAGCTGACCGCATTGACCGCGGGGCCGCACAGATCGCTATATCCTTTTATGAAGGTGGAGAGGATCAATAGTTGTAGCTCAAACAGCCTCTTAACAATATATGTCCCAATAGACACGACCTGCAGTAAAATAGGTTTATGCAATGACAAAAGGAGTCTGAACAAATATGAGCATATCGAAGAAAAACAATTACCAAAATTTGATTGAGAAGAGAAAATTAGAACCTATGAACTTTCTAGGCGTAAATCACGGTGTTTTGATGTATTCGCAACTATTTTCTCTTTTACGAAAGGATGCAGCGATTCTGCGGTCACTACGGTCAGCTGCAGTCTGCTGCAGTCTGCTGCGGTCAGTGCAGTCAGCTGCAGTCTGCTGCAGTCAGTGCGGCAGTATGAAACAACCCTTAGGTTAGGGTATTTGTTGATACTTTTGCCTTTTTAGGCAAAAGGATCAACAAATCTCTCCAAAAAAGCCTTTCAGCCATTCATCATCATGGAAAGCACGAGAACATGAAATCAAGCAAAAAGGAAATTTCAATATTGAAAACGCATTCAAATTCTATGAATTTGTTGAAAATGATGAAAAGCTTAAATTATTCGGTCAATAAGTCAAGATCTTGCTTCAAAACTGGTCTAAACTGCAATAAGTCAAATTTCGCTTATTTTGAATAGATCCTGTGGTTTTGATTCGATAGAGCACATCAAGCTCTACAACTTAGTGTTTTAAAAAGTTGCAAAAAATTTGATCCACGAGAAGTTGTGGAAAAAAACTAGAAAATCCAACCGTCCGAAAAATCCAAAAAAGTTGGAACTCCATCAAAAATTGCATTTGTGCAACTTGCTTAATGGATATGTTGTCACATCAGACGTACATATATACACATTCTCTGGCTGAAAATCAAGAAAACGGAAGTATCTTTGCTTCCGAGAAAGCGATGCCCACACGTAGACTTCATAACTTCTCATCTGTCACCTGCTATCCGTCATTATTCATCCATTCAACAGAACACATTGAGACTATTCTCCAACCCTGCACAACTCGGAATAAGATTACCCAGTGGGCGGAGCAAGTGGGCGGAGCCGTTTAAAAGGTGCGAAGGCCCCTTGGGGGTGCTAAGTACCCCTGCAAGGAAAAGCGGCGAAGCTTGGGGAACTCCTGGGCCGCCGCCCATTAACATCCCCGTTGGGGAGGGGATCACAGCTTAAAAGAGAGCATCATTCTAAAGCTCCAGAAATTCTCGCACAGTCTACCTATCCGTGATTATTCCTATCTTCTACTACCATTCACCATAAACGTATTGAGCAGCAGCGAGAAGTCGTAAAAGCCGCATTTCCACCTTCTTGTGTGTCTGTGATCCCCGGTTGACGATCGTTTTCCTCAAAGTCATGTTCTTTTTTCTTTTCTAAGTTGGGAGGACGTTACAAAGGGTTATCTAACTGGACAGTGCTGCAGTTTCTGATGAAAATATGGTGTACTGAAATCACTCTTAAGAAAGATCTGCGATGACTTTCAAGTCGAAAGTTGGGATTTATCAAAAATTTCGATATATCATTAACTCATCGTTCTTATCAGCAACATGCTTAGCATGCTAAGTATAATCTGAACAGCTAAGGTATGATTTCATTGACTCTTAT
The DNA here is from genome assembly GCA_958299035.1 of Cylicocyclus nassatus. Taxonomy (NCBI): domain Eukaryota; kingdom Metazoa; phylum Nematoda; class Chromadorea; order Rhabditida; family Strongylidae; genus Cylicocyclus; species Cylicocyclus nassatus. The sequence continues at coordinate 34,820,738 of CATQJL010000112.1, forward strand.
GGAATCAATGAAATCATACCGAAGCTGTTTAGATGGAGGAAGAACGCTCGTACATCTTCTCGCTCGTGTTCAATATGTTCATAGCGAGGGATATAAGGAGCACTTGCGGACAGAGCCTCCGACATCTGGATTTCTCGTTGTCTGTCTATCTGCAAAGGTTTCTATCACTTTTTGATGCAGACATATAAAAAGGAGTGAGATGTTGTACAAACTGCATTTCCCAGCCTTTTTTTATGATCCCCTGACGCTGACCGTCTTTTCATTGAAGTCATTTCTCTATTTCGAGTGATGAAAACATTCCAAAGTTGTGCTGATTGTCTAGCTCAACAGTGCTCAGTATGTCTATCAGTGGCGTACCCAGGATTTCCGCTCGGGGGGGGGGGGAGGGAGGCGACAAAAATTTTTTTCGAATGAAGGTGCGTGGCCTTAGCCACGCACTCCGAAAAAATTTTAGGAGTGCTTCTCAAAATTTTTGCGGGTCCCTAATCCCTAAAATCTGGAGAAAGGGGGCGTGGCGCCCCCTTTTTGCGAAAATTTTTTTTACCCCCCCCCCCCACTCGGTACGCCACTGATGTATATATATACTAGTATATATCTTATATATAAAGCTGAATGTCTGTTTGTCTGTCTGTATGTCTGTCTGTCTGTCTGTATGTCTGTACGTATGTTCCAAATAGAAAATTCCATTTCTGAACCGATCCGGACCAAACTTGGCACACATACACTTCGGGCCCCGGCGGGTGTCATAGGCTACTTTTCGTCATCGATCGATATCGATTTTATCGATTTTTTGCAAAATTTGAGCTATGGTGCTGGGAGTTGGCACAGGGGGGTAATCGAGCATGCTGATCACCCCCACGGGGGTGATCAGCATGCTCGATTGCTGCTCGGTGCCAACTGCTTGCTGCTCGATTGCTGATCGATGCTCGATTACACCCCTCTGTCAAATTTCAGCCCCCTAGCTCAAATTTTGCAAAAAATCGATAAAATCGACAGCGATCGATAACGAAAAGTGGACTGTGACACCCGCCGGGGCCCGAAGTGTATGTGTGCCAAGTTTGGTCCGGATCGGTTAAGAAATGGAATTTTCTATTCGGAACATACGGCGGAGCCGGGTAAGCCAGTTAGTATATATATATATATATATATATATATATATATATATATATATTTGGTATACACCAAGCTGGTACCACAACGGGTATAACTGTTTATTAGATAGTAGCGGAGCAGCCGCTGACTATTAACAGTGAATATGCGGAACAGCCGCTAACGATAGTGGTATTAATCGAACCAACACCAGAACTGAGTATTCAGGCCCTTTTATGCCACTATTTTGGGCGTGGATAACCTGAATGCTCACTTCTGGCAAATAACAGTATCATACAGAATCAAGGATTGCCTACATGAAAGTAGGCGCCGCCAAGTACACTATCAAGCACAGTGGAGGGGTGACCTGGCGGCTTAAGTGGTCAGTGAACAGTAATGTCTGTCAACGACAAACTAGTGGATACTGAATATAGCATACAATATGACTCTACAATGGTAAAGGTCGTAGATTCGCAAATAATCTACGACAGTGGGGCGCGCGACGGAAGGCGCGAAAGCAAGAAAATACAAATTACACTATTACTGAAGCGTTAACAAATTCAAATTACATCATCACAACATTAGTTAAATTACATATATCACATGAGTTCTACAACAGGTTTGTGTCCTCGTCTAAGAATCCTACGGTGGTCGGTCATCGTGCCGTGATCGACCTTCGGGGCCAGGCGCAACGCTGAAGCGAAATGTCCCAGTTGAGCTTCAGTATTCTTCTTCACCGACTGTCCATGAGTCCTTGATTTTCGGCGTTTGCGATTGAACTGCAGTCCATCAAAGGCGTTGTTGCGTTGATCGCTTCTGCTTTTCGTCGGAGACTTTACAGGTTGTGCAAGCTTCTTTGCCGGAATCGAACAGTCGAGCTTCTTCACACGGCGTTTTGAACTTGCGCGGTTCGTTTGTTCAACAGTTGTAGTTGGCTTCTGCTTCACTGAGTTTCCTTTACTACCTGGATGATTGTAGGAGGCGCTGATGATTGCAGTGTTTTGCGAATACTCCTCCGTTTTGATTCCGTACATACGACTGCTTCCGGAGATTGCATGGCCGAAAACAGTAGGGGTGAGAATAAGCCCAGACGGAAGAATTGTACATGGTCGATTCCTCAAGATGAATTGATCAATTAGATCTTGACCAATGAGAATGTCCGGTGTGATCCGTCGCGTCTTCAGATCCGGTTGTGCTACTCGAATCTTTCTTTTTCGAATCAACCTTCTATCCTCTGCGCTTAGCCAAGCTGTGCTCATCGTGGAAGTGAGTGTTGACTTTGTATGTATCTTCACAGCTTTGGCAGCGACTCCGGCAGGCATTGTTCGTAGAGTAAGCGGGACTTCACTGGATGTGAAATTCGCGGTAGATCCTCCAAAGCCGCCAATCTTGAAAGTGGTGTTTTGCAGCACTGGTAAGCCAAGAGCTTGGGTCTTCCTTGTGTTGATGAAGCTTTTTTGTGCACCTCCATCAAAGAAGACAGTCACGGGCTTATAGCTGATCGATGTGTAGTCGTACGCGAATGCAGTCGCCGTCATCAGTACGTGCTGCATTCCTCCTCGCTTAGTGCTCTTGTTGTGGAGAATTTCAGAATTTTGCGCAAATTCAGGGTCTCTTGGGAGATGTTGTTCGCGAGCAGATCGTTGCTGTGATCTCCCGGTTGGGGTGCCTCTAGATGCTGAATAGCTACCCGTGCATACGGCAGTGTGATGGTTTCCGTGACACCTGTAGCATGACTGTGAGCTTGTGCAATCACTGATCCTGTGATCGGAGTACTCTGCGTTGATACCACTGCTTTGCTTCCTGGCTTCATCACGTCGCTCAGTACTCTGCGTTGATACCACTGCTT
>CATQJL010000112.1:34824175-34934778 GCA_958299035.1 Cylicocyclus nassatus
CACACGTACACTTCGGGGCAGGGAGCGTGTCATAGTCCACTTTTCGTTATCGATCGATGTCGATTTTACCGATTTTTTGCAAAATTTGAGCTAGGGGGCTAGGATTTTGCACAGGGGGGTAATCGAGCATGCTGATCAACCCCTCCGTTGATCAGCATGCTCGATTACCCCCCTGTGCAAAATCCTAGCCCCCTAGCTCAAATTTTGCAAAAAATCGGATAAAATCGATATCGATCGATAACGAAAAGTAGCCTATGACACGCTCCCTGCCCCGAAGTAGTATGTGTGCCAAGTTTGGTCCAAATCGGTTCAGAAATAAAAATTTCTATTCCGCACATACGTACAGACAGACAGACAGACAGACAGACATACAGACAGACAGACATTCAGCTTTATATATAAGATGATCCACTTTTCCGCCAAATTCTGAGAAAATATTCGAAAATCTCGCTTTTGGGAGCTTTTCCTTCGGGTGAATTCGATTTTTCCCTCCAGATTGTAAACGTGAGTGTGAGAGTGACGTTGCAAAAGGAAGCTGTACAGCGATGACCGGGGCAAGACAAAATTTTAGCACGATATGATCCACTTTTCCGCCAAATTCTGAGAAAATATTCGAAAATCTCGCTTTTGGGAGCTTTTCCTCTGGGTGAATTTGATTTTTTCCTCCAGGTTGTAAACGTGAGTGTGAGAGTGACGTTGCGAAAGGAAGCTGTACAGCGATGACTGGGGCAAGACAAAATTTTAGCACGATGTGATCCACTTTTCCGCCAAATTCTGAGAAAATATTCGAAAATCTCGCTTTTGGGAGCTTTTCCTCTGGGTGAATTTGATTTTTTCCTCCAGGTTGTAAACGTGAGTGTGAGAGTGACGTTGCGAAAGGAAGCTGTACAGCGATGACTGGGGCAAGACAAAATTTTAGCACGATATGTTCCACTTTTCCGCCAAATTCTGAGAAAATATTCGAAAATCTCGCTTTTGGGAGCTTTTCCTTCGGGGTGAATTTGATTTTTTCCTCCAGGTTGTAAACGTGAGTGTGAGAGTGACGTTGCGAAAGGAAGCTGCACAGCGATGACTGGGGCAAGACAAAATTTTAGCACGATATGATCCACTTTTCCGCCAAATTCTGAGAAAATATTCGAAGATCTCGCTTTTGGGAGCTTTTCCTCTGGGTGAATTTGATTTTTTCCTCCAGGTTGTAAACGTGAGTGTGAGAGTGACGTTGCGAAAGGAAGCTGTACAGCGATGACCGGGGCAAGACAAAATTTTAGCACGATATGATCCACTTTTCCGCCAAATTCTGAGAAAATATTCGAAAATCTCCCTTTTGGGAGCTTTTCCTCTGGGAGAATTCGATTTTTTCCTCCAGGTTGTAAACGTGAGCGTGAGAGTGACGTTGCGAAAGGAAGCTGTACAGCGATGACTGGGGCAAGACAAAATTTTAGCACGATATGATCCACTTTTCCGCCAAATTCTGAGAAAATATTCGAAAATCTCGCTTTTGGGAGCTTTTCCTCTGGGTGAATTTGATCTTTCTCTCCAGGTTGTAAACGTGAGCGTGAGAGTGACGTTGCGAAAGGAAGCTGTACAGCGATGACTGGGGCAAGACAAAATTTTGGCACGATATGATCCACTTTTCCGCCAAACTCTGAGAAAATATTCGAAAATCTCCCTTTTGGGAGCTTTTCCTCTGGGTGAATTTGATCTTTCTCTCCAGGTTGTAAACGTGAGCGTGAGAGTGACGTTGCGAAAGGAAGCTTACAGCGATGACTCGGGCAAAACAAATTTTAGAACGATATGATCCACTTTTCTCCCATTGAAAATATCTCTGAAAATGTAAATTTTGAGCGGTTGTGGCAATACATGTACTGATAAATTAAAATTTCACTTGAGAAAATTATAGGTATGAAAGACTTTTATACAGGGTGTCCCAAAAGTAAGTACACATTTTTCAATCGTCAATATCTCTCTTCCCAATGGATCTTTTTTGGCCATTCAAGTACCATTCTGTAGAGAGGGCTTCAACTTAGATCACAGTATCGAGCGAATTACCGATAGCTCTTCATTACTGTAGGATTGCTGTAAGAACTTCGACAAGGATTCTAAGCCATTGGAAGCCATATTCTGCCTCGGAACAAAACCAAACAAGCCAAAAACTCTAACACTATGGTAATGGAAGCCGTTGATTTCGAATATGAAATTTCCGCTTTACTGTGATGGTTCTTTGCAAAGTTATCCCAGGTAAACCGAATAACCGAATTCCCAGTATTAGTCTGATATGTGATTACATTGTCAAAAAAAGCTGAAAACTCGTAAAAAGTTGTGTAGTGGAATCAGCGTTCGCGAAAATCTTAGTACACGATTTTTCAGATTTTTTGAAAAAATTTTGTCAGGTGGCATATTTCACATGGTTCCACGTGCTGGAAGTTCTTACCGTAATTCTACAGTAACTAAGGGCGATCGTTGATTTGCTTGGTACTGTAAATCTAAGTTAAAGCCTCCTCTACACAATGACATTTGACTGGCCAAAAAAGACCCATTGGGAAGCGAGATATTGATGATTGAAAAGTGTGTACTTACTTTTGGGACACCCTGTATATGGGTGTGCCCTACCCGCCTGCTAGCGACCCGTAGGGTCGCTAGTCTTATATATAAAGCTGAATGCCTGTTTGTATGTCTGTATGTATGTCTGTCTGTCTGTATGTATGTACGTATGTTCCTAATAGAAAATTCCATTTCTGAACCGATCGGGATCAAACTTGGCACACATGCACTTCGGGGCTGGGCGGATGTCATGAGCTACTTTTCGTCATCGATCGATATCGATTTTATCGGTTTTTTGCAAAATTTGAACTACAGGGCTGGGAGTTGGCACAGGGGGTAATCGAGCATGCTGATTACGATATACTATTGACAGGCCCGGGCGGAGCCGGGTTTGCCAACTAGTCATCTCTAAAACTTGCACTTGTTACTCTATAAACTCTTTTTCAAATAATTTGAGCTGTTTTTGTTTTCTTAAGCAGACTTTGGTATCATTCGGTAGAGCAGGTCAAACTCTACAAAATGACCACCAAAAATCCGCCTAAGGCCCCGGACAGACTTCACGCGATTTGATCGTCGCGATCTAATCGCCGAGATTTCCATTCATTTTCATTTTACGTTCAAAAATTTCGGGCTGGAAAAGTATCACAACCGAAATAGTTGATCGGCATGGAATGATGTTGTAACAGTTGTCTTTTCGCGATTCAGTCGCGACCAAATTGCGTGAACTCTGTCCGAGGCCTAAGGTCTCGGACAGAGTTCACGCAATTTCATCGCCTCGCGATTTCCCAGCAGGAGGACTGTTACGAGTCCCTTGCATGGCGATCCTGCATTTCGGTTGGGATAGTTTTGTGGACCAATCTGACTAGCTATCAAAACCGAAATGCAAGGTGATCGAGCAATAGACTCGTAGCAGTTGTTTAGTTGAGAGAATGCGAAGCGATGAAATCGCGTGAACTCTGCCCGAGGTCTAAGTCGCATTCCATGTAAAGTTTGAAGCCAAGATTGAAGAAAATTTTGTCGCTTGAAAGTTGGATTTTTGCGAAAAATCCTACGGATCTCCATCATGGTCATTATAAAGTAGGCAAATAGTAGTACTCAAACATGCCTTTACTGGATTTTTTCAGCGCATAGAAAGCGAGAAAAAAAGATAGTCCAAAAATGGCAACTTCCGCCCGCAGCCCTTCTCACATACTCAGATAATGGCCGGAGGCAGGCGGTCCGCAAACTCGCTCTTTTCTACAGGCGGTCAGCAGAATTTCGGGGCGTGGCCAAACTTTTAGCGGGCGGCACTTTCTTTACGGTCGCATATTCTGTCAGCGGGCAGCAATACAGCAATTTTTGCAAGCGCTCGGCAAATAATTTCTTTCAGCGAGCGGTGGCCAAACTTTCAGCAAGCGCTCGGACTTTTTTACGCAGTTTCAGGCGTATGCCGAGAAATGGTGAGACTCTACTCAGACAATCGCCGAGGGCAGGCGGGCACTGGAAAAATAGATGGCTGATTTCTCGCACCCTGCGGATTTTTTAGAAAGCAATCAGGACTTTTCGGAGAGCCGCTCGCTGAGGTTGCCATTCTTCAGAGATTCAGCAATATATCTGCAAAAGATAAGAGCGAAGAAAAATTCAACAGGCGGTCTCTCAAAAACTTGTTGACCATTTTCCTGGAATTTGCGAACGGAAGGCAAAATTTCAGCAATGCGTATTTTCCGGCACCCGCCTGCCCCCGGCGATTGTCTGAGTATGTGGCAGGGGGTGTCATCGATGGTTTAATTGCCCGAGTTTGGGGTTCGGCTGAAGGAAGGTACCCTGTGCAATGCGGTCCTTCACAAAGGACCGTGCGGCCCCCAACAATTTTGCATATTCTCGCGGAAAGTCCGCAAGAATGCGGCCTGGCCGCAACTTATCCAAAAAAAAGACCGCGATAGTTCTCCGAGCGTTCGTCCAGAATTGGCCGAAAATTATTCCAATCTGCAAGCGGGCCGCAAGAAATCACCGCACTATTTTTTCGGTGCCGCTTGCTCGAAATTCGCATGGCCGCCTGCCTCGACGATCTGAGTATGCCATTGTATACTACAAGCCTTTCTTAGTATAAGATTTTTAGAGTAGCTGAAAAATTTTGATTTTTGGCTCCAAATTTTACCTCGACTATGACTTAGATGGATCTCTGGTCGCCTTTTGTAGAGCTTGCTTTGCTCTATAGGATGATACTTTTGGTCTACTAAGAAAACAAAAACAGCTCACAAGGAGAGGATACTTAGTCGAAAGCACCAATCCAGATGAAACATATATCGTCTTAAAGCGCTTGAAAGGCTGATTCCAAATCTGTAGTTTTTAGCAGCGGAGCGGTTTTGTAGAAGGAGTTATGAGGGGTGCTTTCCTCTGAGGCTGTGGCGACCTCCAGCAGGTCTCCCCTTATCTATGAGTGCTGTAGTGGAGTAGAACTGGTGGCAACTGGCCTAGCAAAAGGCAATTTAAATGAAAACTACAGTAAGGATCATAATACTCGTATTACAATACCACCCGTAATTTGTGAAAAAAAAATGGCGGCGGCACTTAACTCACGCGGCGCCGCCGCAGTTAGGTGACAAACGCCGCGTCGCGCGACAAAAGTCGGCGGAAAAGCGGCATTTGCCGCCTAACTTTGCCGCGCAACGCCTAACTTTTTTATAAAAAAGACCTTGTCTTGATTCAAAATTTATGAATTACATATGTAAGAGTACCATTCAACTCAGCTCGGCGAGGCGCATCTTCCAGTATACAGATGTGCCTAGTTGTGGGATATAAATTTTTTTCCTGGAATTTTAGTGTAAATGGAACATTCAGTGTGCTGATTCCAGAGGCTACATACACATTCTGTTGGGCACTGCAGAAATAGGGCAGGTATAGTTTAATGGCTCATTCTGCATGGATATGTGTGAAATTGGGCTTTTCTCGGCGATGTATGACGGGTCCCAAAATGCAGGAAGACAAAGGGAAATGGTTGGAAATTGCATGAGAAGCACATATCGCGGAACGCCGCGCGTGCGTGCAATGTACAATACCACCCACAGAACGGGAATTTCGCGAAATTCCAGAAATTTCGCGATTCCGGAATATCGCAAATTATGCAGCGCCATAACTTCCTTCGGAATGAATATATTCTAAATCCGAAAGCAGCCTTGTGTTCAGCTCGTCAAGGCGAATCTTTTGACATACGTCTTGTCATCTATATCTTGTTTCCAGTTTTCTCAAATTGTTCTGAGGAGGTCCCTTTGCAAGTATGTAACGCAGCGCCTATCCAACATGAAAGCTTCCAGTAAGTAACATTCGATAGTGCTCTTCTTGTACATTATAGTGCGCTAGAAAGCTGCCGCAGACTTCTTTTCGAAAGAGAAAAAAGCGTTGGTGAATTCTGAAAAAATCACTCGTTTCCAGATTCTACTCGCCGTAGCTTTCTTTGGAGTGGATATTTTCTGAATCCGAAAAATGCATTGTGCTCAGCTCATCAAGGCAAATCTTTCTGTATGCAGAATGTCTTTGATATCTCGACTTCAGTATTCTCAAAATTTTCTGCGGGCGTCTCTTCGCAAAGGTGTGAAGCAGCGCGTATTGCCCCCAGTAGATTCAGAAAGAAATTTTCGATAGTGCTTCTTCTGTAGATTATGGGGCGCTAGAAATTAGCCGCACACTTCTTTCCAAAGGAGTTAGAAGGGCTGGTGAATTCTGGAAAAATCATGTCGTTCTAAATTTTTCTCAACGTAACTCTAAAATATGAAGCTCTCTTGCCAAGCAGATGTGATTTTCGTAATCAGCAGGTCGGATAACCCTTATGAGCAAGTTTTCCAAGATGTTCGAGTAATTTCATTTTTTCTCGTTTTACGCTCTGAAGCTGGCCGATGGATTTTGGTCAAAATGTTCATGCTCTTACGCTTGAAGAGGTTTTCGAACACGCTCTTTACGAAAATTAAGGTCTTTGAGGAAGCAGTGGTATCAACGCAGAGTACTGGTGAGGTGACTGTAATTGCATCACGAAAGTGCGTAAATTTGCCCGCACTTCTCGCGTATCTGTCAGCAACCTTGCCTGCTTGATTTTCTCAGTCAAAGTTACTAGAAACTGTGCTACCGAATGGTGCATGACTCAGGCTCCAGTCGATAAAAATCGCCGAGTTACGAGCCTATGAAAACACGTCCTCATGTATTTTGCCCAAAATGTAAAAATCGCAAATCTCGTCGAAATTCCACCGTGAGTGCTTGTATGACACTCGCATCGCGGATATTGTGTTCGCTTCGCCAAAGACTCCCACTGTATTGAATATGGTACTTGCGTATGCTTCAGCTGCTCAGTTGAATATCAAAATTTCGGTGGCTAGAACTCAAGCTACGAAATATAACACAACTAGCTGGCTTACCCGGCTCCGCCGTATCCGGACCAAACTTGGCACACATACACTTCGGGCCCCGGCGGGTGTCACAGTCCACTTTTCGTTATCGATCGATGTCGATTTTACCGATTTTTAACGATTTTTTTGCAGAGTTCACCTACAGGGCTAGGAGTTTGCACAGGGAGGTAATCGAGCATGGGGATTCCGAATACAATATTAGTTTTCAGAATTATCGATTACTTTTATTGATTTTATCGATTTTTTGTAAATTTTGACATGCGAGGCTGGGATTTTGCACAGGGGGGTAATCGAGCATGCTGATTACGAACACAATATTAGTTTTCAGGATCGTCCATTACTTTTATCGATCTTATCGATTTTTTTGTAAAGTTTGACCTGCGGGGCTGGGAGTTTGCACAGGGGGTAATCGAGCATGCAGATTACGAATACAATATTAGTTTTCAAGATCGTCCATTACTTTTATCGATTTTATCGATTTTTTGAAAATTTGAGCTAGGGGGCTGGAATTTGGCACAGGGGTGTAATCGAGCATGCTGATCACCCCCTTGGGGATGATCAGCATGCTCGATTACCCCCCTGTGCCAACTCCCAGCCCCCTAGCTCAAACTTTGCAAAAAAATCGATAAAATCGATAAAAGTAATCGATAATCCCGAAAACCAATATTGTATTCGGAATCCCCATGCTCGATTACCCCCCTGTGCGAACTCCCAGCCCCGTAGCTCAAACTTTGCAAAAAAATCGATAAAATCGATAAAAGTAATCGATAATCCTGAAAACCAATATTGTATTCGGAATCCCCATGCTCGATTACCCCCCTGTGCCAACTCCCAGCCCCGTAGATCAAACTTTGCAAAAAAATCGATAAAATCGATAAAAGTAATCGATAATCCTGAAAACCAATATTGTATTCGGAATCCCCATGCTCGATTACCCCCCTGTGCCAACTCCCAGCCCCGTAGGTGAACTCAGCAAAAAAATCGATAAAAATCGATAAAATCGATATCGATCGATGACGAAAAGTAGCCTATGACACCCGCCGGGGCCCGTAGTGTATGTGTGCCAAGTTTGGTCCGGATCGGTTCAGAAATGGAATTTTCTATTCGGAACATACGTACATACATACATACATACATACATACATACATACATACATACATACATACAGACATACAAACAGACATTCAGCTTTATATATAAGATAAGATCCATTAAGGACGCGAAAAGATTTTGAGCGTGTTGTACAAGCGCTCAAGGTGGAATTTCGACGAGATTTGCGATCTTTACATTTTGGGCAAAATACATGAGGACGTGTTTTCATAGGCTCGTAACTCGGCGATTTTTATCGACTGGAGCCTGAGTCATGCACCATTCGGTAGCACAGTTTCTAGTAACTTTGACTGAGAAAAGCAAGCAGGCAAGGTTGCTGACAGATACGCGAGAAGTGCGGGCAAAGTTACGCACTTTCGTGATGCAATTACAGTCACCTCACCGTATCTCATCAAAAAGACCCTGTAATCCTCAAAGACCTCAATTTTCATAAAGAGCGTGTTCGAAAACCTCTTCAAGCGAAGTTTCCTTACAATTTAAGAGCATGAACATTTTGACCAAAATCCATCGGCCAGCTTCAGAGCGTAAAACGAGAAAAAATGAAATTACTCGAACATCTTGGAAAACTTGCTCATAAGGGTTATCCGACCTGCTGATTACGAAAATCACATCTGCTTGGCAAGAGAGCTTCATATTTTAGAGTTACGTTGAGAAAAATTTAGAACGACATGATTTTTCCAGAATTCACCAGCCCTTCTAACTCCTTTGGAAAGAAGTGTGCGGCTAATTTCTAGCGCCCCATAATCTACAGAAGAAGCACTATCGAAAATTTCTTTCTGAATCTACTGGGGGCAATACGCGCTGCTTCACACCTTTGCGAAGAGACGCCCGCAGAAAATTTTGAGAATACTGAAGTCGAGATATCAAAGACATTCTGCATACAGAAAGATTTGCCTTGATGAGCTGAGCACAATGCATTTTTCGGATTCAGAAAATATCCACTCCAAAGAAAGCTACGGCGAGTAGAATCTGGAAACGAGTGATTTTTTCAGAATTCACCAACGCTTTTTTCTCTTTCGAAAAGAAGTCTGCGGCAGCTTTCTAGCGCACTATAATGTACAGGAAGAGCACTATCGAATGTTACTTACTGGAAGCTTTCATGTTGGATAGGCGCTGCGTTACATACTTGCAAAGGGACCTCCTCAGAACAATTTGAGAAAACTGGAAACAAGATATAGATGACAAGACGTATGTCAAAAGATTCGCCTTGACGAGCTGAACACAAGGCTGCTTTCGGATTTAGAATATATTCATTCCGAAGGAAGTTATGGCGCTGCATAATTTGCGATATTCCGGAATCGCGAAATTTCTGGAATTTCGCGAAATTCCCGTTCTGTGGGTGGTATTGTACATTGCACGCACGCGCGGCGTTCCGCGATATGTGCTTCTCATGCAATTTCCAACCATTTCCCTTTGTCTTCCTGCATTTTGGGACCCGTCATACATCGCCGAGAAAAGCCCAATTTCACACATATCCATGCAGAATGAGCCATTAAACTATACCTGCCCTATTTCTGCAGTGCCCAACAGAATGTGTATGTAGCCTCTGGAATCAGCACACTGAATGTTCCATTTACACTAAAATTCCAGGAAGAAAATTTATATCCCACAACTAGGCACATCTGTATACTGGAAGATGCGCCTCGCCGAGCTGAGTTGAATGGTACTCTTACATATGTAATTCATAAATTTTGAATCAAGACAAGGTCTTTTTTATAAAAAAGTTAGGCGTTGCGCGGCAAAGTTAGGCGGCAAATGCCGCTTTTCCGCCGACTTCTGTCGCGCGACGCGGCGTTTGTCACCTAACTGCGGCGGCGCCGCGTGAGTTAAATGCCGCCGCCATTTTTTCACAAATTACGGGTGGTATTGTACTTTGGTTTTTTAACGCTTCTGACTTCAAATAGCATCGATATCATCCGGAATTTCAGGCTTTAGGGTTCTAAAGCCATTTAGTTTTGCAAAAATTGCGATAGAGTTGCATGCGAAGGGATTAAAACCTTGATACTTTCCTTATCAAGCAAGTCACTTACCACTAGGCCAGTTGCCATCAGTTGTACTCCTCTACAGTGCTCATAGAAAAGGGGAGACCTTCTGAAGGGCGCCTCATCCCTAGGGGGAAACACCCCTCATAACTCCTTCTAAGAAACCGCTCCGCTGCTATAACCTACAGATTTGGAATCAGCTTTCAAGCGCTTTAAGATGATATATGTCTCATCTGGATTGGTGCTTTCGACTAAGTATCCTTTCCTTGTCAGCTCACTTGGAAATGGATTTCATTTTTGGGACAAACTAATAGATAGTATAAAGTCTAGAAGCGTTTCTCCTTCCGAAGATTTCTAAGTGGTTTTTAATCAAATAGAGCTACCTAGTTTGAGTGCAGTCTAAGGGCTAAAATTGCGTTTTTTGGCGTTTGGAGCTAATTACCAGGTTAGGTTAAAGGCAGTGTCCCGGCAAGATGGGAGATTCGGGATTTCAGGCCATGCCAGAGTGGCCCCTCAGACACAACATCGTGCAAGTGCGATGTCATAACGCTCGATTCAAAGCAAGAAAAACGACCGGAAAGTGGGGAAGCTTACGCCTTGGGGCGGGGTCCTCCGTGGTCAAACTTCAAATTGTGCGGCTTTGGAAAACGTATGTTCTCGTCGTTTTTGCGCCTTCTAAAGTGGATTTCCAGATTCAGCGTTGCGAATAACCTCCGGTAAGTGGATTTTCTAGACGAGTTTTTGCCACTGCCTTTAACACATTCACGACAATACGACCTGCCGGTGGGTCGTACGTGTTTTGCCGTTTCGGACAATACGACCCACCGGTGGGTCCTAAGATTCCTAAAGCTCTAGCTTTGCTGCCAGTATACGATGGAATTTTACGGGGTTCTGGCACATGACTGGGGACACCCTGGCGAAGCTCCAGCGAGAGTGGTGCGGGTCGGGATACTGTAAAGAAAAAATGCGATGGGTATACGTAGATAGAGATAAGGCACAGACTTTAGTTCTAATTCTTCGCAGAGTGGTGCTGTTTTTAAAAATATCAAGTTTGCATGCACGAGAAATACAAGAAGGGCACGAGGCTGATGTTAGCCCATCAGAAATTATCGATTTTATTGATTTTACTGATTGTTCATCCCAGGAAGCTCACACCTTATATATAGGTTTTTTAGCATGCTGATTACGAAAATGGTAATCTTAAGTCTAATACCGCCTTCTTATATCAGTTTCCTGATCCTTCCGAAAATTCTACCTACTGCTACCGGTAGTCCCGCTATGAGAAAGTAGTGAATAAAATGGACACCATAATCGTGATGAGCACGTGAAATAATTTCAAAACACAATTTTTCATGAAAATCCATGATGTTGGGTTCGTACAGAATGACTACCGTAATCTTACCGTATACTGCCAAAAACTGTAATAAATCATATTTTGGTAATCAGCGACTCCGATAACCCTTGTGGGGAAATTCTCGGAGACATGCTTTGAATTTCTTCCAAAAAGACTACCATTTCGGACAATACAACCCACGGGTGGGTCGTAAATTTGACAAAGGCAAAAAAGGCTCTGGTGCGAAACGGCAGTAATCGAATGTCGTGAATGTGTCAAGCAGCACTGATTTGCGAAAACTTCGCGGGACTAGAGGAAAACGCCGGAGATAATTTGCCAGAGCTTCCCCTGCCCAACTGTTTAGGCATGCTGGGCGACGCGGGTGTGCCGCAGAGGTATTTATGGGAAGCTGACTGGGGCCACATTGTAGGGATCGTCTACGCTTTTTTGTAGAACACCGCTCATCTAGTACATAAAGAATCGTAGTGCCAATTTAAAGATCTTCCATTAGCGAGAAACCGCGGTGCGGTCCGGAAGGGCGCGGATGCAGTCTAGCACCTTTACAGGGCTCATCAAACGCAGTGTCGCTTGCATTAGCGTCTCCACTCCCGCGCTGAACTCTGCATCTCTTCCGCGAACATGCTCTCTGATCACTTTCCCAGGGCGAGCGTGGGAAAGGCGGAGTCTCAATCGATTGGAAGTGATTAGAGAACATGTTCGCGGAAGAGACGCAGAATCCAGCGCGGTAGTGAAGATGTTGATGTAAGCGACACCGCGTTTGATAAGCCCTGTAACTACTGGTTCACTAGTAGCTAAATAAAAATCTCTCTGGATCTCCTTTATTCGCGTCCCTTATTTTAAAGTGAATGCCTGAGCAGAGAACCTTTTCTCAAACGAAAGTATCCAGGAATCGATGCTGTTTTTTTTAGAAATTTGCATATTGACCGATAAGACGCTGACTTCAAAATTCCATTGTTTATCTGCGGAACGCCTCTGCAAACGAAAAATGGCACCAGTTTTGTCGCAGTTTTGTGTATGCAACATCCTGTGGGCTTGCCATGTATGTTTGGATGAGTGATAGGCCAAAACTGCTTCTACAGAGTCTACGCTCAGATGTGAGCTCACTGCAACTACACGTCAAAATCTACCTTCCAATAGACAATTTCTAATGAAATTCTGATAATTTTGTTCACGAAGAGTTTATTTCGCTAAAGGCAGATACGCCAGCGTCCTATGATAGATTGAACGATATGCGGTGGAAGTAGCCACTTTAGATTCCTGACCATTTCCTTGTCAGCTCAGTAAGGCCTAAGCCATACCTCACGCGACTCTAGTCGCCGCGCGATTTGGCACTGCAACGACTCTCCATAGCTGGTCGTAACACTTTGCTTGGGCCAGACTTGCTGTATTTGTTACAGTTTACGGAATTTAGGCAGCCATGCATCTGAGAGCCTCGCATGCTTAATCTCTAGACATCTGGCAAATCGCCAAGTCGCGAGGATGTGGCGATTTCGCGAAATCGCGAGAGGTATGCCTTAGGCCTATCTTATGGCATCGATTTAGTAAATCCAAATAAGATAGTCAGTGCACTGTCCCAGAAAGTTTATGACAATTTATGACGTATGACAACTACATTTACTCAAAGAGCTTGGCGTTTTCAAATCGGGTATTTGGAACGGGTTCTCTTCAGCATCTTTGATGGTATAGAGACAGAGCATTGAAGGCACTGTCCTGGCAAGAAGATTTTGAGATCTCGTGCTTATCTGGGCCTATTGGCTATGCTGAATACGAAAATCCACACTGAGAAAAGCGCTTGAAAACGGCGTAAAAGGGCTCTAACGCAGGAGAATTAGCAGGTGGATGGGACTTTCACTCTGTGTAATCACTCTTCCAGCTTCAGAAGCGATTTTCCCGGTTCCGATTTCATGTCACTAGTTACCCTTTTCCGGTGGCGATGTTAGAGCAGCTAGCGGAAGCTAGCAGATCGTTATTGGAGCTGGGAGAGTGACTTCACAGCGTGGAAGGTCGCACCCACATGCTGATTTCCCTTCTGTGTTGAAGTCCTTTTTCGCCGTTTTCGCACTCTCCAGTGTGGATTTTTGGATTCAGCATAGCGAACAGGCCCCAGTAAGCACAAAATCTCAAAATCGACTTCTTGATCGGACAGTGCCTTTGACAGTGAACTGAGTCCTTCCCGTAAAAAATGGAGATTATATCTCCGCGGAACCCTGAGTCAAAACCCTGCAACATCATTTATCATTCTGTTCTTGAGATGACTTGAACGAGGTCGGAAATC
Source organism: Cylicocyclus nassatus (assembly GCA_958299035.1). Classification (NCBI taxonomy): domain Eukaryota; kingdom Metazoa; phylum Nematoda; class Chromadorea; order Rhabditida; family Strongylidae; genus Cylicocyclus; species Cylicocyclus nassatus. Next base: position 34,837,815 of record CATQJL010000112.1, read on the forward strand.
ACCCCTAAACGTAAAACCATCTTTGTCTGCGCCTGTTTGCGCACGTTTCGAGCGCAGTTTCTGGTCTTTATTGAACTCCAACAATCTTCATGGTTTCCGAGACTCATGCGAAAGCAACAAACCGGATTGTGTGAGAATCATTGCTGCCATTCTCGAAAAATAAACTCTTACAGAGTTACTTTTTGAGCATGAAAAGTTACAAAAACGCATCTCTGCTTTCTTCTTATCTTCATTCACTATCAGTTTGTGTGGTGGCGCATCGCTAGCACGCCAACTCACAATCACATCGATTTGATATTGAATGAATGCTGAGTGTGTGTTCTGTGCTTCCTTGCATCTCTCAAAGTAAAATAATTAACGCCACAGTACATGGCCTTATTGAAGATATTGGTGCCTTGGGGGGAAATGCTGGGTGAAGCTGGGATAAAGTTGGGATGCCATCTTTACTTATCTGACCCCTACGAAGAGCAGTGACTACTGTCAATAAAATGGTTATTTTTCTTATGTTCAGGCGGTCTGGACGGCGAACACATTAGCAGCCGCTGACAATCACTTTGCAAAATGTAACGTTCGTACAGCAACCCTCATCGTCATTGAGAATGATGAAGGGTTGGTGTATTGATCGAGGAAACGCATAGCTTTAGAAGATATAGAAGGGATTCTAGTCTTGAAGGTGAGGTCAAGATAGCGCAGATTAGGAAGAAAATTTGAATACGATCTTGTTACAGTAGTGACAATTGCCCAGATTTGATCTAGGAATCCGTCTACTGAGACAATTTGGCATCATACAACTATTTTATTTTCTAAAATCACTTTTACACACTTTGACACTTCGCTGAGCACGAATTCACGTAGTTCTGTACACAGCCCTTGCTTTGCCTTGAAGATCACTCAATCACCAAACCTACCCCTGGGTATCCAACGATAAAGTTGATACGAATCACCTTTAGATCTTCAAAAGGAATTGCGAATGCCCGCGCGTTTTCTGCAATAAATGCATTTGAAAACGTAAGCATTCATGTACGTATGCTTTGCTATGCTAATTGACTGGAACAAATGATGGCACAACGTCCCAAATCAAGCACCTTTTGTGGCAAAAGCAGTAAATGTGAAACTTTAGCAACCAATAATATAATACTGTTAACTTATGAAAAATTCTCAGGAAAAACCTGCTTCATATTACATCGTAGGAGATTTGGACAAATTTTATCAAAATGAAGTGCTTCTGAAAAGATGCGCGTTGTCAAATTCTGCGAAATGCCCTTGAATCGTTGTAGGCTCAATGGGGATGCATTCCAAAAAGGGAGGCACTCAGCCCAGTTCGACGCATATCAGCTTTTGATGTAATGCTGCCTTTCTGGTTATGGTAAGCAGTCAGACAGCAGCAAGAGGATTGGGCCAGAGCGGAAAAGAACATCAAGTAATTTCAGGGTGTCAATAACGTATGTCGTATGTCGTTTACATTTTTGTTCGTAAGGTAAGCTATGCATATCAAAACCGAAAACATATTGGTACTATTCCAGTATGCCGACCCCAAAAATTAAAAATCTCGGATTTCGCTCAAACTCGGTATAGGGGGGGGGGTTATTCGATCCGCTGATGCCGAATATCATATTAATTCCGTGCGATAGCGCCATTTTCCGGGGGTTACGGTGGGTATACGGTAGGATGTCAAAATCACAAAATTCTCTGAAACTTGGTGGAGGGGGGTTATTTGACATGCCGAACACGAATATGATATCCATTCGTTACGGTAGCACCTCATTCCGGGGTTACGGTGGGTATACTGTAAGAGGGTCTCATTCACTGCTTTCCACACCCACCGCCGCGCGCGATACACCCTGCGGCGGCTTTTGCCTAAGCAAAGCAGGGGGAGGAAATTTCCGACGTGTGACTGAGATTTCAAGCCCTGAATCTCGATCTAGCGGTGGTATTGGTAATGTATATCCAACGTAACGTCGGAATGAGGCACTATCGTAACTAATAAACATCATAATCGTGATCAGCATGTCAAATAACCCCCATACCCGAAGCTTCAGCGGATATCGTGATTCTGACCCCTTACCGTATACCCACCGTAACCCCGGAATGAGGTGCTACCGTAACGAATGGATATCATATTCGTGTTCAGCATGTCAAATAACCCCCCTCCACCAAGTTTCAGGGAATTCTGTGATTTTGACCTCCTACCGTATACCCACCGTAACCCCCGGAAAATGGCGCTATCGCACGGAATCAATATGATATTCGGCATCAGCGGATCCAATAACCCCCCTATAAAGAGTTTGAGCGAAATCCGAGATTTTTAATTTTTGGGTCGGTATACTGGAATAGCGCCAACATATTAATTTGGTACTTCTACAGGACTGGGCTCCAGCTCCAGTGCATACAGATTTCAGCAGCCTAATGTCAAAAAATGGTATGTGAAAAAAGTATCATTGCGACAATCCGTCTGCGAATCCAAGATATTTCAAATAGAGCATAGTCTGAGGAAGAAGACTGCTTACAGCAGTAATTTCTCTTCTCCAAAATAAAACGCAGTACTATAAACATGGCTTTGACTGGAGTAGGTGGGCAAGCTGAGATGTATCGTCGATTTGTTGACCGCACGGACTGCTCTAACGCTGCGGGCCACACGCGGCGCTGCTGAATTGTCGCGAAAGCACGACCTATACAATGGCGAATTTGAACTGGGACAAGCGTTTGACCTCGCGGCGCGTGCTCCGCAGTGTTGTCCTGTAGGTGCCGTCAACGAATCAACTATAGTCAAAAGCTTCTTTCAAAATCGCTGTTCAGCTTTTTCACTGCGAGTCGGATCAAAAAAGTGAGTAACAACTAGAAGCCAACCCTTTGCTTCTTAGAATCTCTTTCAAGCTTTTGTGACAGAATACTGATACAGTCAGGATAGCAATACAATGTGGAGGAAACTCTCCGTTTTTGGCCACTGTTATTTTATGTATTAGAAATCTATTTTCGACGGGAAAGTTCCCCAGTCGTTATGTACACCAATGAGACATTACCGGAGTCTGTTGGAATGTAGACTTCGTGATTGAAAATCAGTGAAAGCGTATTTGCATCGTCTTCACAGAACTCATTAGCCTTATCATCGAAGCAAAGCCTCATCCTGTAATAGTCGTTCAAATGAGGGTTTTGATGCACAGAAATTTATATTGAAAGCAAATTTCCATTATTACATTCAGTTTGTAAATGAGTTTATGTAGGTGGTGTATCTACTTCCGCAAAACTTACAATAGCGCAACCTCATAAGAGATACAGATGGACCGCGTCAATATTAAACCCTGTTTCCAGGTATACGCCTCACCACAGTTTGTTTCAGACGCTGTTCGCCCTTTCTCACAGTCTCTAGTCGAAGCGCTTCACGGCGAGGAGCCCCACTTTCGCTGAACTTTTAGTAATCCTGTACAAAAGTATTAAATTTGCAAGTGAAGGCCTCAAACAGTTAGTAAGCCAAAGCACTTTGTCCGGTGTTCTCTAAAAGCTTCCATAGTGCTGGAGTAGAGCTCATCTCATGGTCAACGGAAAAATCGCGCTTTTCTGACTTTTTTTCCGGAAAAAGAAAGGAAAAACGATGCAACCATGGAGAAGCCTCAGACACTGATCACACTTCGAGTGATTTCGCCAAATCGCCATCGTCACGCAATTCAGCAATTTTTCAGCTGTCTACAAATCCACCGCGGGCGGGTCTCAAATACCTAGGCGCATAAATACCGTTCGTAATTTTTGAAAATTTCTTTCCTACCAGACAATCTAATACTAGAGGCGGTTCAAGAAAACTAATTATCCCCAGGTCCAGACTTAGGGTCAGGCGAAGTTTCTTTACATGTCGTGTTATTCGTGATATGGCTAGGCTCATAAGAATTCGATCTTTTCCTGCGAAGCTATCTTCTTTTAAGCGCATTTTAAAAGATTATCTGCAGTCCGACAGAGTATGTTGTGACTAACATATGGGTTTTAAGCTGTTGTTTTCTTTACAACCTTCGTATATGCATTCTTTTGTTTTTGATGTTCTTTGTTTGTTATGTGAGACATGGGATCTCCCCATGTAATAAATAAATAAATAAATAAATAAATAAAAAACGAGCACAATTGCCTGATTGATGTGACATCACCGTAGCGTGGCCATATCTCGCTTCAGGTGGAATTCCTAATCCAAGGGCACTTCGACTCAGCTCGGCTAGGCGCATCTTCTGATATATGAAGCGCCTGTTTGGACACAGTAGGAGGCCAGATTCTACGAATCCTTCCGGATTTTTGCATACAGTAGGTTGCTCAGTGAGAGCAATGAATAAGGCATAAGGCATACTGCGTAACTCAAAGTGGCACTTTCAGTTATCAAAAGATGCGCCGCGCCGAGCTGTGTCAAATGTCGAAGGGTGCCCTTGAATTAAGACGTCCACTTTGGAGCGAGATGACGCACGGTGTTGTCACATGAATTGGGCGACTGTGCGCCGTTTTTTCAGGAATCGGGGGCGGTATTGTAGCATTCGTGAGTTGATCCAAACATGCCAAGTCTGTCTTACATAGTGCTTGCGGTGAAATTATGAACACGTCGCAACAAAGATAGCGCAGCGACCGAAATCGCAGGACGTATCGTCGATTCGTTGAATGGACGGACTGCTGAAACGCTGCGGATTATGCGCGGCGGGCTAATGTTGCACGAGCACGATTTGTACAATGGCGATTTTATACTGGAGCGAGCGTTTTACCTCGCAGCGCGTGCTCCGCAGTGATATCCAGTCCATGCGGTCAACGAATCGACTACATAACCGAAACCTTAGGAAAAACTTCTTCAGGAACTTTCCTCTTGACTTTCATGGGCTTTAAAGAACTGGTAATCGCCTTAAAAGCACGAATGGTTACAATACTACGAATACTATTAAACAGGCAAATGCTTGAACGGAATGTTTTGGAAAGACCCGATACCGTGGAGTGCCGTGCTCAGAGAACCGCACAAGTGAAATTGCAAATAATTCTATGAGTTCAACTACCGAATGGAATCGATTCGTACAAACAAAGTGAACACAGACGCGGTTCAATCACTTGTTTCCCGAAGCAAAGACGCAAAAGCGCACCTTCGTGTCTCTTTTCGCTGGGGCAATTGCCTTGGTCGGACAGTAAACTTTACCTGATAGCTTGGGTACGTGTGCCATTCCGCAACATATTGGGAAAAGGTAAATACGCACTTGATTAACAGCATTAAAAAAGAGAGACACATTGTTGACGTTGATAAAGAAATTCTTTTACATTCTCCAAACTGTAGCCTATTAAAATCACATCTGTTTGTCGCAGACAACATTTGTGCCTAAAGATGACTATGTGTGCCTCATAGCTATTTGTGCCGAATCGCAATCAAAACAAGCATAGCGTTGGTTTCCGCTCAAGTTCATCATCAGTACAAAGGCGATGTATTATTCGTCAAAGCTACCATTTACATATGTTGATAAAAAGAGAAATAATACAAAATCTCACCATTCACATTCATCCCCTATTTCAATCAAAATTGATTGGAGGCTAGTAGCTTCCTTACACTTGGCGTCCCCCTGAATGGATTTACATGATGAAAACTGCCAAATGGTTGTTATGCGAGAACACTTGCGGAAAGTAAAGCAAAATCATTTAGAAGCGTCATCAAAACGGATTAATGTCGTAGAAGCTAACAAGTAAAATTCGGCTAAATATGGTCTCTCCCTATAAGCGAAATTCCTAAAATGCTGGTCACGAAATGGTCTTCCATACTTAGTAAACGCTTGAAAAGGTGTTTGTTACAGGCTTGTTTGTGCTCAAATAACTTTAGGCTTGGGGATTTAAGGTGAGACCAAATTAGTCAAGTGGACCTTTGCCTTTCCTTGTTCCAAATGCAGAAAGTATAACAGACAACTTGAATGCAACTTCAGACAGCTTTCGCATTTATAGCGGCATCGCCATCCAAAAACATCCGCACTATGTATCCGATGGGAGAAAATGTCTCCAACTTTGTTCCTTGACTCGTGAAGATATGAAAAGAAATTTGTAATTAGCGTTCTAGGAACTCTCAGGTGATATACGTCTTGTTGCGAGAGGCTACTTCAACGAATGCATTCCTTTTTAGAGGCAGTGTCTCGGCAAATTTTCGATTTCCATCTTCCTGCCAGTGTTCCGGCAAGTATTCGATTTCCACCCAGGGTTGAGCAAGAGGTCAGGCACAAGTCTTTCCAAAACGACCCCCCCCCCAGTGAAAGCCCCCAAACGACCCCTCTGCTTCACCTCCAGGACCTCAGGCTGTGATAATTCGAAGAGATCAGCCGTTTTTGGGAGGTTCTTGTTTTTGGAGGTCTGTAGGTCGACTTTCTGCGATTGCACAGCACACGCAACTTGACGGCAAGTTTTGGATTTTGGATAGTCCTACTTTTAGAGCTATAATTCCCACAGGGGTGTATTGTTTGGCTCCAAATTTGCAGTATTGCAAGAAGAGGCTTTGAGTTCAGTACTCATAGCAGAAATGGAGCGATTTTTAGATTTTGAAAACAAGTTAATCGGGTCAGGCGCAACCCCTCAAAAGCTCAGGCGGCCTGACCTTTTATGGGGTTGCGCCTGACCCGATTAACTTTATCATTGAAGAAGCTTTTTTATTCAAGTTTTATGTGAATCGCTAGCACAACCCTCGAAGATTCCACAGTAAGTGTTTGGACTTGATTCGACTTGTTTCGGCTCTGTGGTAATCCTTGGAGTTGAAGCAGTCATGGAGAAAAACGCGCCGGTCGGAATTTTGGCATTATTTCTTACTCCACTATTTGCAAGCGATACAAAGCGCGATTTTTAGCCTAGACTAGTAGGGAACAATACTTTGTTACGAGTACAAAAAAATTGACTTTTCTCACTTTTGAAAACAAGTTAATCATGTTTGAAAATCACGCTTTTTAGTCGTTGAGAAACACTAGATAATGCAGTAAATAATGGTTTGTAGGGCTCATAGAGGTAATTTGACGTGCTCGGAAATGATACCCATTTCACACAGCAAGCTTCGTTGATGAATTTTCAAGGTAGAAGATGAAGATTTGAGTTTTGGCCGAAACTTCGATTGTGGAATCAATCAGTATGCTGTTTAAGACCGTTCATTCCTTCAGTACTGGTGAGGTCGCGATATCCACTAAACTAGCGCTTTTCTTCTTCACCTTAATCGTAGTATCTCCTCAATCGAACGAATTCGATTCCTAATCACGACCCCCCCCCTCTGCCTTACCCCAGTACGACCCCCCAGGTCGGGCGCGCCTGACCCCACGCTCAACCCTGTTTCCACCTTTCTGCATGTCTCAGGCCTTTTCGATATGCAGGACCCAAATTTGAGGATAAAATGGGTATAAATTGCGTTATCGGAGAGTTTACCCATTTTGCAGCAAGCACAGAAAGAGAGAGCTCAAACGATCCTGACAAAAAAACTCCTTCGTCTGTAATTTTTGCACTGGATAGCATGCACAATGAAAGGGGTGGTCGTGGGGTCCCGCGAACAGGGAAGAAGCTGTCCGAGCGCGCGCCGTGGGGTAGAGAACGAACACCTCAACTAGACACCTCCTCCGCGAACTGCTGGTCCTTTCGTCTACTGTTGTGCATCATGTTGGGTCCAGTAGTCAGCGGAGGCGGTGCCTGGTTGAGAGGTTCGTTCCTCCACCCTGCGCCGAGACGGTCTTTTCACAGGGTGGTCTCTCCAGCGCTACCTTGATTTTGACTTGTCTTAAGACGTCATGCACGCCGCAAATCTTTCTTCCCTCTGCTTTGCTTAGGCAAAGGTCGCCGCAGGTGCGTCGCGCGCGTCAGCGGTCCTTGTGGTAGTACAGTCGTGCGAATCGTCCTACACGCGCGCGCCGGCTCGGGTTGTTTTCTCCGCGTAGGGGTAATATCAACGAGCCTTGCTGAGCCTGTAGGTCAATGGGGTGACCAGAAACTCCACCACGGCTGTATCCCACAGGACGCAAATCTGCCAAGACACTGCCTTCGAGTTACGGTCGGCTCCCACGGGACACATGGCGCACGCGGGTTGTTTTGCCGCATAATTCTAAATTTCCATTGCAGATACACGGTCTGAAAAGGAGGTCTTACTACATGCATTTTTTTGCCAAATTTCTTCTAAACAAAAAGAAGGAAAAGATTTAATATCGCTAAAAAGTTGGGGAGCAAAACCTGATGCTTTGATGTAACGTTGCTGCGAACTTTGAGACTATAAACTAAGCCCATATGCAGGAAATCCCGCTGAGGAGGAGAGGGGAGTTGGGAAGGTACGTGTCATATCTCGCTGCTCTTGGAATGTGCAATACCCTTAGGGCCGCATGCATTAACAAGGGACGCAGGAGTTTCTAGCACCTCCATTCGCACCAGCATTCACACTCCAGAAGGCTTCTCGCACCTACGCGTAGCAGAAGTCAAACACCGCCCTCGCTCCACTCCTTCACGGTGCTCATTCGAGGGCTGCGGTCTGAGGGAATAGCATAGGCATGGAACGAAAGTTCATGAAAAATCGTCATTTTGCGAGGCAAATCTCCTAATTATTGCACTTTAGAAGCAAAGAAACTTTGAAACCCCAAAAAACCTTACTCCAGGTAAGCAGTGAGTATATTTTTGGTTCGAATCTGTGTTTTGTGAAGAAAATGCGTTGATAAGATGATATTCCCTGCAATGGATTTTTTCACAGCTTTTGTTTCTGCATAGATCAAAGCTTCCCAAGCGTACGGAGCATTGCTATGAACGTTAAAAAGAATTTTTGAGGACAGCCATCGCCACTTTGAAACCTTTACTTTGGCACTATTTACAACCAGACTCAAAATTACGAAATCGCAGTGCAGTCTCTGAAAGCTTGTTTCTCTGAGGTGCCAATGAAAAGATGAATTGGGATAACCATCTTGAAGCGCAAAACCCACTTCTTTTTCTGAAGAAGCCATGAACTTAGGGTTGTTTCAGACTGCCGCAATGACTGCAGCAAACTGCAGATGACCGCATTGACCGCGGGGCCGCAGAGATCGCTACATCCTTTTATGAAGGTGGAGAAGATCAATGGTTGTAGCTCAAACATTCTCTTAACAATATATGTCCCAATAGATAACACGACCAGCAGTAAAAGAAGTATATGCAATGACAAAAGGAGCCTGAACAAATATGAGCATATCGAAGAACAATCACCAAAATTTGATTGAGAAGAGAAAGTTAGAACCTATGAACTTTCTAGCGTAAATCACGGTGTTTTGATGTATTCGCAACTATTTTCTCTTTTACGAAAGGATGCAGCGATTGTGCGGTCACTGCGGTCAGCTGCAGTCTGCTGCAGTCAGTGCGGCAGTATGAAACAACCCTTAGGTTAGGGTATTTGTTGATACTTTTGCCTTTTTAGGCAAAAGTATCAACAAATGTCTCCGAAAAAGCCTTTTAGCCATTCATCATCATGGAAAGCACCAGAACATGAAATCAAGCAAAAAGGAAATTTCAATATTGAAAACGCATTCAAATTCCATGAAAAATTTGTTGAAAGTGATGACAAGCTTAAATTATTTGGTTAATAAGTCAAGATCTTGCTTCAAAACTGGTCTAAACCGCAATAAGTCAAATTTCGCTTATTTTGAATAGATCCTGTGGTTTTGATTCGATAGAGCACATCAAGCTCTACAACTTAGTGTTTTGAAAAGTTGCAAAAAATTTGATCCACGAGAAGTTGTGGAAAAAAACTAGAAAATCCAACCGTCCGAAAAATCCAAAAAAGTTGGAACTAAATCAAAAATTGCACTCGTGCAACTTGCTTAATGGATATGTTGTCACATCAGACGTACATATATACACATTCTCTGGCTGAAAATCAAGAAAACGGAAGTATCTTTGCTTCCGAGAAAGCGATGCCCACACTAGACTTCATAACTTCTCATCTGTCACCTGCTATCCGTCATTATTCATCCATTCAACAGAACACATTGAGACTATTCTCCAACCCTGCACAACTCGGAATAAGGCTACCTAGTGGGCGGAGCAAGTGGGCGGAGCCGTTTAAAAGGTGCGAAGAACCCTTGGGGGTGCTAAGTACCCCTGCAAGGAAAAGCGGCGAAGCTTGGGGAACGCCTGGGCCGCCGCCCATTAACATCCCCGTTGGGGAGGGGATCACAGCTTAAAGGAGAGCATCATTCTAAAGCTCCAGAAATTCTCGCACAGTCTACCTATCCGTGATTATTCCTATCTTCTACTACCATTCACCATAAACGTATTGAGCAGCAGCGAGAAGTCGTAAAAGCCGCATTTCCATCTTCTTGTGTGTCTGTGATCCCCGGCTGACGATCGTTTTCCTCAAAGTCATGTTCTTTTTTCTTTTCTAAGTTGAGAGGACGTTACAAAGGGTTATCTAACTGGACAGTGCTGCAGTTTCTGATGAAAATATGGTGTACTGAAATCACTCTTAAGAAAGATCTGCGATGACTTTCAAGTCGAAAGTTGGAATTTATCAAAAATTTCGATATCTCATTAACTCATCGTTCTTATCAGCAACATGCTTAGCATGCTAAGTATAATCTAAACAGCTTCGGTATGATTTCATTGACTCTTATGGAGTCAATGAAATCATACCGAAGCTGTTTAGATGGAGGAAGAACGCTCGTACATCTTCTCGCTCGTGTTCAATATGTTCATAGCGAGGGATATAAGGAGCACTTGCGGACAGAGCCTCCGATATCTGGATTTCTCGTTGTCTGTCTATCTGCAAAGGTTTCTATCACTTTTTGATGCAGACATATAAAAAGAAGTGAGATGTTGTACAAATTGCATTTCCCAGCCTTTTTTTATGATCCCCTGACGCTGACCGTCTTTCCATTGAAGTCATTTCTCTATTTCAAGTGATGAAAACATTCCAAAGTTGTGCTGATTGTCTAGCTCAACAGTGCTCACTATGTCTATCAGTGGCGTACCCAGGATTTCCGCTCAGCGGGGGGGGGGGGGGGGGGAGGGAGGCAACAAAAATTTTTTTCGAATGAAGGTGCGTGGCCTTAGCCACGCACTCCGAAAAAATTTTAGGAGTGCTTCTCAAAATTTTTGCGGGTCCCCAACCCCTAAAATCTGGAGAAAGGGGGCGTGGCGCCCCCTTTTTGCGAAATTTTTTTTACCCCCCCCCACTCGGTACGCCACTGATGTATATATATACTAGTCTTATATATAAAATGAATGTCTGTTTGTCTGTCTGTATGTCTGTCTGTCTGCCTGTCTGTCTGTATGTCTGTACGTATGTTCCGAATAGAAAATTCCATTTCTGAACCGATCCGGACCAAACTTGGCACACATACACTTCGGGCCCCGGCGGGTGTCATAGGCTACTTTTCGTCATCGATCGATATCGATTTTATCGATTTTTTTGCAAAATTTGAGCTATGGGGCTGGGAGTTGGCACAGGGGGGTAATCGAGCATGCTGATCACCTCCGTGGGAGTGATCAGCATGCTCGATTACACCCCTCTGCCAAATTTCGGCCGTCTAGCTCAAATTTTGCAGAAAAATCGATAAAATTGACATCGATCGATAACGAAAAGTGGACTGTGACACCCGCCGGGGCCCGAAGTGTATGTGTGCCAAGTTTGGTCCGGATCGGTTAAGAAATGGAATTTTCTATTGGGAACATACGGCGGAGCCGGGTAAGCCAGCTAGTATATATATATACCCTCGATATCATACCATATGTCTTCCCTCAACATGACGTGGATTAAGTGGCTTGATGAGGTGCCGCCTCGCCTCGGGCTCGCGCCACGTTGCGTGCGCATCATTTGGCGCGACGTGGCGCTCAACACAACGTGGCGCAGACTTTTCCACGTTCTTGTTGTTGCCACATCACGCCGAAAATGTGCACGCAACGTGGCGCAAGCCCGAGGCGAGGCGGAGCCTCATCAAGCCACGTAATCCACGTCATGTTGAGGGAAGACATATGGGATGATATCGAGGGTATATAAAACTCAAACACTGTAACTTTGTTTGTTAGGACGTGCTTATAGACTCCTTAGTTTGTGAACCGAAGAGGCTGAATTTCTCTCCCCGATAAACAAGCCACGGCGCAGAAGATAGGCTACTCTTCGCGACAATTCGCTGGGTCCCTCTATCGATTTATTGATTTGTTTACTTACATCTGAAAAAATGAGCTTTTCATTGTACTATCAAGTCATTTCTACAAGTAAGGTAGAAGAGAGCGGTAAAGACCAATTACATTTTGCGGCGAGAACGATGCGGTCACGATGAGAGGCGATCAAGAAGGAAGACAACTACTACGGTACCACGAGCACCGTAGCGCAAACCAGGATCAAACAGGAAGGAAGATGGAAAGGAGAAACGAGAATTAAAATGAAGAAAAGGGGACGAATTGGGAGTTCCAAGACGCTTGGATAACATGCAAGGTCAGTTTACCACTGCCCGGGCTGGACCGGGGACGTCGGCTGTTCTCTAATAAGAACAAATGAGTCGTCAATTATTGTACATAATATTTTTTTTCGATAGACCTTATTTTCCAATTGTGCTTCATGGCAGTGTTCATAAGTATTTCATTTGTGCTCACAAACGCATGCATAGCACTGTTAGGTTAGGTGATGCACATAGGTTGTGAATGGTTTCGCTGATTCTGATGGAGGAAAATGTTTCGAAGAGCTTCGGTCACCGAAGATCATCAGAGACTTATATGAAAAGCTCGAAAATGCAGTCGTGCAACTTCTCGCTTCTGTTGAATATGTTTTAGTGAAGGGTAGTAGAAGCACTTGCTGATGGATGGACATCAAAAAATCCGCATGTCCAGAGCTACAAAATATGAAGCTTTCTTTTGATACCATTTATAACCATACTTGATTTTACTAGCTTCAAAGTGCAATTTTTGAGAGCTTGTTTCTCTGAAGATAACCAACGAAAAGCTGAATTTGGATGATTATCTTGAAGCGCAAAACCCACTTCCTCTTGAACAAGCAATGAATTTAAGTTTAGATTTCAGTGAATTATCGACTTTTTTTGATTCACGTGAGAACTATTGCATCGATCTAATAAGTTTAGTAGGCTAGGTAGTCGCTTTGCCATGCCAGCAGAATCTATAAAATTTCAGCAGATATTTAGCTCAATTTTTTTTTGCAAAAGTAGTACCAAAGAAGGAACAATCTTATCATTCATTATCATGAACATCCGAACATGAATTGAGACAACTTTAAAGATTTTCAGCTCTAAGTACTCATTTAATCTACGAAAAATTTGAAAATAATTTTTCGTTGTAACATGGCCTTGCTCCAATATGACTTATTGCGGTTTTGGCCTCAAAACAGGCCAAAACCGCAATAAGTCATATTTTACATATTCCGTATAGATCCTATGATTCTGTATTCGATAGAGCAAAGCAAGCTCCAGACGTTTGATTGATTCTTCAATTTGCATAAAATTTGAACGACATGGAGTTTCAACTAAAAACTAGAAAAATCCAACTGTCAGAAAAATCGCAAAAAAGTAGGGATTCGTCAGGAAAAATTTGCAACACCTGCAACTTGCTTAGTACATACACTTACAATTAGACCGCATGTACACTTGTCTCGGATTTAAATTGAGAAAACGGAAGTTTCCTTACTTTCGACAAAGCGGTGCCCACACTAACGCCTCATGATCAAAAGACCGCTCAGTAATATTTCTTTTATGTTGCAATGGCGCATGCCCCGAATGGCAGACTTCTTTTTAGTCTGTCATTTTCCATCCTTCCTTATTCATTCAGGAGAATTATTCTCCAAGCCTGCACAACCCGTGATGAGATTAGCTAGTGGGAGGGGCAAATGGGCGAAGCCTTTCAAAAAGTGCGGGGGACTAGTAGGTGTTAAGTACCCCTGCAAGGAAAGGCGGCGAGGCTTTGGGAACTCCTGCGCCGCCTCAGATGCCAGGGTATGAGTAACTTTATAAGATGGGTATACAAAGAAGAGTAGTTACTTATAGATATACAAAGAAGAATACAATTACTCTCTGGCTCACTGGAACTGGTGCCAAATATGCTGTCCCTAGCTGTGGCTCGTTTGGAACGGAGTTACGACGACCTCCTCCCCCCCCCCGATTCGCTTTACCGGCAAGTCTGGAGGAAACTTGACAACCACCACGCGAAGTCGTGGGGTAAGGCAAGTGTTTGGCTTTATACTCCCATTGGCTGTTTTCTGTTTCGCAATCCATCAAAAGTGTTCATTAGCCAGCTTATCAGTGAATTCAGGCAACGGGATGGAATTTCGATCTAAAAGCATTACATTTTGGATTTTTCAAATGCTACCTCGATTTTGGTTGTAAATGATTTTTGGACAGTTTAAACACTCCAAATATTTTGCTTAATCATGAGCATTGATTATACATATTAATGAAGTGTTTGGAACAAAAATGCCTTTCACAATGGCACAATGAACAAAATTGAAATTAGCACAATCATCATCTTCGCAAATAACTACTTCACCTGACGAAAACCAGAATACTAAAGTCGCGCAAGAACCAGGATGATCTTCTCTCCTCATCCTTCCGACAAACGGTCGGTTAGCTCTTAGCTCTGACCTATATCATCCACCAAGGATAGGACTAAGAAGACAAGGTGGAAGAAACCGTGGCTGGTCTACCGCGTCTACCGAGTCGAGAAGTCATGGATCAAGATCGCGACGTGACGAGAATGCGCTGTTTGGCACGAACAAGAATGGATTCTTGTCATCGAAGACGACCGAAATCGAAGTTGCCTAACTCAAGCAATCATCGCGGTATTCTGTATATAACCGCTGAAGATGAATAAATGTATGTATGTATCCAGCGGCAAGTCGCAAGAGCCAGAGGTCTTTGACCGACAACAACGATCAGCTCGGGGCAGAACATCTTCGGTTTATGATAAACCCACTTACCAAGATGCACGTAGAAATGAACCTGGATGTGAATCATGTTTGGCTTTGAGGAGTACCTTTGCAAAACATAAAACATCCAATAGAACTGAAACCACGTAGCCTCAGACATTGAAGCTAAAGACTTGCCACTTTCGCACACGATTTCTCGTGGTATCGAATGCCGTTAGAGCGAGTCACAGGGAAGAGGGTTCGTAACTCCGTTTCAAATGATGCGCCGCAGCTTGAGATCAGCAGCTCTTTCACTAGCACTAAGGCCCTCGCGTGGTTCCGATACCCCATTGATTACAACGGTCCTAGACTGCTTCTCACCCTCCACCGCACCATGGATCTCCTCCTGTAATTTATTGGACAGAAGAGAAACATTCTGCCGATCACAGGATAGGCAGTTTTCTCCCTAATGCAATGGAGTAGGGCAGAAGCGGTAATCTGACTGTAATCAATGTCGGCAGACAGATCTCCGCTCTGAACGTTCACTGACTCATTTGCAGGAGAAACCAGTGAGGCTTTTTTAGCACGCGCAGATCTGGCCGGCATCTCTCTGCTCTACTCAATAGAAAAAACAATAAATCAATGCGCTAGAGGAGGAAGGAAAACCACCAAACGGGAAGAAATTCAGAAAAAAACCACTGCAAAAGAGATGGTCATGCTGAGCAGCCAAATCTCAAAAGCAGAAACAAAAGAAGAAGAGAATAGCAGCAAAAATAGCAAACTAGAATGGATGTACACAGCGAAAAAAACCGACCGCACACGAGGAGCGACACGACAAAGATTAGGGTCTATTCCAGCTCCAGAACGAGAACTGCGAATGAAACTCTTGCCAAAACGCTTCAACCGACGTCACAAGCTAAGATAAAGATGACGGACATGCCGAAGATCACACATCACAAACATTTGATCACGGAAACCACGGCTATCACCGATAACGATTCTTTCAACTCAAAACCGACGAGGGTAGAACCGGCGAGGAAGAAGAGACGACGACTAAAGACGAAGCTACGCCACGGAACAGCAACCACCAAACTACATCTGTTCACCGTAAATTCTCTTCTGTCTCTAGCTCCCATAAATATGTCTAAGTCTATACAAATTTATGCATTTGTTGTATTTTGTGCCTACCCGATTAACTACTTGCTTGCTCGTGCGGAGTGTACTCATGAATACAGCTATATCTCAATTTTTAAGGGAACGTGATTGGGCTGCATGCACATCTTCTCGGCCGCTATATAAGGCGGCTTTGCTTGGCTCAAATCAGTTTGCGCTGTCGGTGCTACGAGGAGAGCGGTCGGATCTCAATTGAGGAGCCATCTCAATTGAGGAGCGAAGCCGAGAAGACGTGGACGTGCCGATTACTTGGAGGGTCGTTCTTCGATAAAGGATTGCATCATACCCCTGGACACCACGACGAACCCCCGCAGTAGCGCCCACTCTGAAGCCAACTATTGCGTGACATAAGAGACACCAAGTCTCTTCTGCCGCTACAGTTTCACAGTTCATGAAACAAAATTTTCAATTGAAATACGCCAAGCCTCAGCTGATTTCACTTAATTTCTTTCTTTTTTAGTCAGTAAGAATAGTTTATCAAGCTTAGAGTTGAAGGCGGTCATCTTGTACCAGCTCAAACGTGGAGGTAGGAGATCGGCTTCCGCTATTGCATATTTGATGGAGAGTTGTTTGCCAACAAAGAAAAATGCACCTTCGTTGCAAATGTCGGAAGTCATTAAACCAGTAGAGGGACACGACAATTCGGCTCAAAAACAACCCCCGTGGTCATACGGTTTTGAAATCATATTGTGCAGAAAGAGGTTTATAAAAGAGTTACGTCTGCGCACACAGACTTCTTGCATACATATAGAAATGTGGAAAAAACGTTCAGAACTGTGCTCAAACTTTTTAGTCGAAGTCAGATGTTGACATTCCCAAACTTATTCTTGGCCTTCATACTCGAAATTTTCTATCATAGAGAAAGTTGGAATTAGAAGTCAAATATCATAGAATGCACGCACCTGTTTGAAAAGCTTATATCGGTGGTAGGCGACATAAGGTCCTTCATTCCTAAATACAGTAAACATTCAAAACAGAAGCTAGTGATTGATTGAGTGCGATATTTCCAATGTTTAAAGCTGATTGTGTATAGTCGCGTTCAACCAGATTTTCCTTGTTAAGGAAGATAGGAAACATCAATGATTCGGTAGATCTCCATTCATTCAAATACGACCTACTGCTTCGCCATTTGAAAGGAACTGTTCAAACAATGAAATCTCAGTCGATGTGGTCTTTCCAAAGAGTATCACACCTTTGAAAAGGTATAAAACAATAATCCCAAGTCCAAGCTCGATTATTGATAAATCTTGGCATGATGTAGATATTTGTATATGTTTACTTAAGCCGATCACCAAGATTATAGCACGCTTTATTCAATCAGGCTAACGTTTCGGTGCCTTCACCTTCGTCGGAGCCTGGAAGGTCGTCACATTAGTGGTTTGTTCTCCCGAACACCTCGTTCAAGCCAAGGTTACATTCAACATCAAGCCAGGCTGAAAGCCGTGACGGAAACCGTCGTTCATGCTCACCTCGGCTGTCTTTGAATCGGGGTCGAGCCACCACTAAACCCTGCAGAGTTCAAAGTAAGGCCTATTGTAAGCAGTTGTGGAGGTCCCAGTGATAGGATATCCTGGCTGCTGAACTTGATCCTCACGCAATTGCTTCGATATATTCCTGCTCATCTAACAAATACGAGCATGTTTCTTGAGCAAATGAGTAAGGCGCCCCTAACTAAAGAATGTGTCATCGAATCATTCGATGTCACTTCATTATATACCAATGTTTCGAATGAAGCAGCTATGGAAGCGGTTTACGAGATATTGTCGAACACCATGGCTCCATCAACATGTACGGCTTTAATATCCGGCATGCGATGGTTCTTCTCAAAGGATGCCTTAGCTGCAACATTTTTCGATGGTGTGGGCAATACTATAGACAAGTCAGGGGATTAGCGATGGGCCAAAGGCTGGCACCCGTCGTTGCCATTGCCTATATGTCAAAAATTGAGAGCCCCGTACTAGCGCGCAAACCAATACTTTATTGCCGCTATGTAGATGATTGTTGTATTGTGTGCGCGACACAAGACGAACTAGACACTTGCTTCAATCTGCTAAATAGCCAATCCCCATACATAAAGTTTACAGAGAGAAGCCCAACGAAAACTGGCTGCCTTTCCTTAACATCCAAGTACAGTTGCGTGATGGATCATACAAGACCAAATGGTTTCGAAAACCAAGCAGCAAAAATATCCTGGTGCACTATCACTCGGCCCATCCTTGGAGCACAAAAAGGTCGGTGATTTCCAATATGTTTGGGACTGCAAAGGCAGTTTCCTCCGAGCAAGAACGCGCTACATCGTTAAGTCTTGCCAGACAGATTGCGAAGTCCAATGGCTACCCCACAAACCATTTATCGAAACGTACTTGGCACGAATACAGATCGCGCACAAGCAAGAGTGAAGCAAAAATACCTTTTTGTGTTCCTTCTATATCTGAAGTATTCAACAAAGCGATAAGGAAAAGCTTAGAACAAGCAGGCCTTAATGACTCCGTTAGCATTGTAGATATTCCCCCTCCCAGTCTTAGAAAACAACTAATTCGTAATCGCTCTTACGATCGACTGTGCATGAACACCGATCGTGTCGTATGCCCATTTGGTCAACCAGGCGATTGCATGGAGGCAGGAGTAGTTTATCAAATAACTTGTCAAACTTGCGGGAAAGAGTGCATAGGAGAGACTGGCAGGCCTCTTTGCGTGAGAATCAAAGAGCACCTAGATGGTCTTGTAAAATCTAAACCGAACACTCCCCTAGGCGCACATCGCAGAGAGTATCACTCGGATCAACAATTTGATATAGCCGTCACAATCTTAACGCGTGAATCCGAAATAATTCCTCGTAAAACGCTAGAAGCATTTTGGATAACATCCAAAGCTCCTGCAATGAACCGCAAAGAAGAGGGCGTTGCCATGAATAGTGATCTAATCGCATATCAGTCCCTTTGCGGATTTGATCTACAATAAGATTAGATTCATCTATATAAGGCACTTGTATTAGTCTCTACTACTACTGACTGTGCAGACGCTGTGTTTAGTGGTGGCTCGACCCCGATTCGAAGACAGCCGAGGTGAGCATGAACGACGGTTTCCGTCACGGCTTTCAGCCTGGCTTGATGTTGAATGTAACCTTGGCTTGAACGAGGTGTTCGGGAGAACAAACCACTAATGTGACGACCTTCCAGGCTCCGACGAAGGTGAAGGCACCGAAACGTTAGCCTGATTGAATAAAGCGTGCTATAATCTTGGTGATCGGCCCAAGTAAACATATACAAAAATCCCAAGTCCGTTTTCATTCCTTGTCAAACGCCTTTACATTCTGAGTTATGAGCTTTTGGGTTAAAAGATTAAATGCGCACTGGAAAAAGGTTGTACAAATTTGCTCAAATGGACCAGCGTTGAATTTCAAAGCACCTTATTCAATGAATACCTCCTATCTAAAATACTCGTAATAACCCTTTATTTGAGGCTCTGAAGTGCGAATGAAATTTACTTAGAATCTGAATCCTTTTTTTTGGCTCGGAAAACACTCATAAGTGGGCGTAAAAGCGCTTCGCAAACAACGATAACAATTTTGGAACAAGCGTTCTTTACTGTAAAGTGGTGTAGTAATCAGTGAAGCCACTTCGAACAATTAATTTCGAGTTGAGGAAGCGTTTCAATCAGTAGCAGATCTACAGGGTGTCCCAAAATAATGTGCACACTGTTTGATTTTGAGTAACTCTTTTGTATCGACGTTTCTTGCGGATCCCAAGGTACCATATAAAAGGGCTAGGACTAACTTAGGCTTACAGTATATGGCGAATCAACAATCTCCACTCATTGCTGTAGGATTGCGGTAGGAATTTCGGAGTGGTTTTTGGCCTTTGACGGGCAAAAAAAGCGTAGAAAAAAATCTTAGAAAATTGGGATAGGCACATTAAGATTGGTTTCTACGGTAGGCTACGGTAGAGATTGATGTCGCAATAAGATTCTGCATCCCCAGAAACCTTAATGTGCCTATTCTAATTTTCTAAGAATTTTTACGCTTTTTTGCCCGTCGAAGGCCCAAAGACCACTCCAAAATTCCTACCGTAATCCTACAGTAATGAATGGAGATCGCTGATTCGCCATATACTGTAAATCTAAGTTAGTTTCAGCCCTTTCATAAGGTACCTTGGAATCCGCAAGAAACATCGATACAAAAGAGTTATTCAAAATCAAACAGTGTGCACATTATTTTGGGACACCCCGTATTTTGTTCTTGCATAGCAATCTTGACTTGATAGATTTCCTGGCCTTTGCCCATACTAGGAGCATTCCACATTTAAAAGAATTCTTTAACAATTCTTGCAAGGAGCACTCTTGGTGAGGTAGTCTTGAGTACTGATAGAAAAAAATTGGCATTTAAGCTTTTCTTGCAAATCCACTGATCAGACTGATCGATAAAACAGGCAGGCTTTTGCTATATTGAGTGTAGACTAATAGATGATGGTCAAATAGTGATTGATGTCATATGGTGATTTAGCGCTGCTGACAACGTCTATGCGTTAACGAGTACCGGCGAGGTGCAGACCCATTTGAGAATATGCCGCACTGGTTCTACTATCTATGTGCTTACTCAATCTCGCATAATGACCTCACAAGGGAAGGATACTAACTTATTAGGTCGTTTCATAAGTCCGTAGAGTTTTTAAGAGTCAACAAAATGACATAAAATCAACAAAATTCAGTCAATAATGTATATTCCATTGTTGCGCACAATCTTTTGCGGCTACGCAGTGAGACTTTCAGTTCCATTTTCACAGAACTCAGCGGGTCTGGTCCCAAAAAAGTCGTCTACCAGCGCCTAAGTTCGCCTTCAAAATCTGAACAAAATCCGTCTACATGATTTATGATAGACTGGAGCAGATGATAATATGCTAGAGCGAGACCTCAGGAACACATCGGATACTAATGTGCCTCTTGCATGAAGCTATGACGACGGTTGCCGTAGAGGGCTAAGTTTTCTCGCGCAGGAAAGCTCACTTGACCTGTTTATTAGGCCTTTCCTGGTAGATCGTTTAGACGGCGAAGTCGGGTTGTATACAGCATAGGCGACCGTCCTCTTCTTGCCTAGCAATTTTTAGTGCAGAACGTGCTACCCATCCTGCAAAAAGTCTTGTTCAGGAGTCACCTCGTAAAGTCTTGGTATTTCTCGGCAATCCGCTTTTTTTATGTCTCATATTAACGAAAATACGCCATTTTCCATGATTGGCAAAAATATCTGCGCAAAACGCTTTTTTCGCAAGAAAAAAATGGGTAAGTGCCGAATATGCCTCTTTTTGCCTTTTGGAAATCCTTCGTTGGAAGCTGATAAATTAAAGGAGATCAGCTTTTTATCAAAAATAGTTGGTCTAATCTAGAGAGCATGATCAGCCCTTCTCAATGGTGTATGCATCTCCGCAAATCAACCGCTCCCCAAAGAAATGGGAACGAGAATCAAAACTCTACGGACTTATGAAACGACCTAATAGATTCGCCTTTTGAGATGAGACACATATATTTGAGAACAGTTTGCAGTGCTGATTCCAAATATGATGTTCCTAGCTGCTTAGCATTATTCTGAAACTAGTTAGGTATCTTTTCTATGCAAAGATTGCGTGCTTTTCGACCCTGATGTTACGGTGTCGACGTGAGCAGATTCTTATCTGTACGCCGTCTTACGAAGTTTGTTAATCACTCACAACAGCAAGCCCATACTCGCTTCAGAATAACTTTTGAAATCAGCGCAAAGCTGATTCTAATTATATGTGTCTCATCTCAAAAGGCAAATTTAATTTAGTATCCTTCCGTTGTCAGACAATTATGGCGAGCACCGGCCACCCATGGGCGACGCCACGCCCGTTCCGAGGGCGTGCCGGTAAGTGCTCGGTAGCGCCCAACAATGCCCGCGGATGACCCGATAAGCGTCCGCACAACGGCAGCGGGTGGCATGGCAAGCGCCTGGTAGGTGCACAGTATGCATCCGCTTGTCAGTATACCCCGGTAAAGCAATAAAGTTCATAAATATTATTTCCAAATTTTAGAAAATTTCTGGACGCCTTCATATTCTTTGGCTGCATGAAAGCCCGATAATCATGACAAAATTCCCGGAAGCCCACCAGGTCTCAGGACCACCTAGACCTAGCATAGAGCCCATCCGAGACAACATTGATGACCAAGAATTTGACGCTACTTGATTTCTGCCAAACGAGGCAAATGTCGAGGGTAGCCCTATCACCGTGGCGTATCTCAAGCGAGTAGCGTTATCTTCTACAGCACGTATTGATTGTGGTGTTTCACAAGACTCGGGGCTCGCCGGAGTGATATTGTCGGCCAGTCGCCTAAAGGGCCGCGGCTTGCCCGGAAACTAATATGCAGTGCGCCCAATAAGGCTTGGGGCTCGCCTGATGTTTCTTCTCGGGCCGCGGGTGTTCCGATAAACTTTGGAGGCCCGCGGCATTTCTCTAGCGATAACATTGAGCCGCGGGTGGCCAAAAATAATCGGGCCGCGGATGGTCAGTCCAGGAATTTAGCGCCCGGGCACCGCCGAAAGGTACCGTTAGGGGTGCCCGGGCGCTGATGCTCGTAATAATTTTTTGAGATGGCATTGTCACGCGTAATGCTGATTATCACGAATGAAATGTAAACACTGCTCATTCCAAACATGTGAGATCGATGATTTCGCGTGTATGAAAGTTTTCGCAGAAGAACAAATGCAAACTCGAATCGGTTTTTGGACTGTTTATGGTCTGGTAGTCGTAAGGCCTCGGAGAGAGTTCACGCGATTTGATCGTCGCGATTCAATCGCCGCGATTGCCATTCATTTTCATTTTACATTTAAAAATTTCGGGCAGGAAAAGCATCACAACCGAAATGCACGCTGGTCGGCATGCAATGAACTCGTAACAATTGTCTTGTCGCGATTGAATCGCGACGATCAAGTCGTGTGAACTCTGCCCGAGGCCTAAGGGCAATAATCACCGTGGGCTACATCGCTGTGCCGAAATCTAACGCAGAGGCAAAATCTTGGCAAATCAAACGGCTGACCAACCGACTGTTCCTGGCGCCATTTTCGTAAAGTATATAGTTTTAATTACTTTTTTGGCAAAGTCAATGCCCTGCACATTAGCATGTCAAACATAACCATAACTTTGCAAAAAATGTATTGCGGACCCAATTTTGCTGGCCAGAAGCAAAGTGGATCCGTTTTCGAACAATCTCTTGCTCTACTTTTGCATAATGGACCTTCATACTGGTTGCATGTATGCAAATTGGCTCAGGACGTTTGCTGAACACAATCTACGAATCTTGTAACAAGAGACAGACACAAAACCACGTAAACACCCTTATCCCGTTATCATATGCTACTATCTGGCTTACCCGGCTCCGTCCGGCCTTGTCAAATCACTGTAAAATGTCCCATCCCTATCCCTGTACAGCCTTTCCCTGTGCCCACCTTCTACACTTCTTTTCCCGTTCCCTGTGTTGTTTTCGAAATCAGCATGCCAACTTACTCCCCTGTGCCAACTCCTAGCCCTTCAGCTTAAATTTTGAAAAAATCGATAAAATCGATAAAAGTAACAGGTAATATCAAAAACTAATATTGTATTCGTAATCAGCATGGTCGATTACCCCCCTCCCCCCCCCCCTATGCCAAATCCCAGCCCCGTAACTCCAACACTGCAAAAAATCGATAAAATCGATAAAAGTAATGGACGATTTCAAAAATTAATATTGTATTCGTAATGAGCATGCTCGACCACCCCCCTGTGCAAACTTCCAGCCCCGCAGGTCAAACTTTACAAAAAATCAATAAAATCGATATGGATCGATGTAAAGTTTGTACCGACGAAAAGTAGCCTACGACACCCTCCCGGCCACCAAGTGTATGTGTGCCAAGTTTAGTCCCGATCGGTTCAGAAATGAATTTCTATTTGGAACATACGTACAGACAGACAGACGGACAGACAGACAAACATACATGCAAACAGACATTCAGCTTTATATATAAGATGATGACCATTTCAACGCGCAATCACGCGTTACAAACTTAGAGATTGTTCACGCGCAAGTGATGTCGGCACCACAAGGGCGTTTTGTGAAGGCCCAAAGCCACAGCTCAACATGCATCTCAGTTAACAAGGAAGAAGTCAACGCGTGTGGTCTTTTTTAGGGGAGCTGAATATAAATGTACTAGCCCATACCAAACTCTGTTCGGTCTCCGCCGACATGCTAGAGCTCACCATTCTTCCACTTCTACACAACATTTTCATCCTTTTTTATCCTTGCCCCGCTTCTATTATCAGTTCCTTGCCCTAGTATGCCCCCCTCCTCGGATATAGGGGCCTGCAGTATCGCGAGAGTTGGACGTGCGTACGGCCATTGTGCCGTGCACGTCAAATGTACGTCCCATGACTCAGGTAGGTGCCAGACTTATCCTGTTGAACAGATTCATTCGATTCACCTACTTTGCTGTTGGGCAATGTAGTGATTTGACCTATGAACCGAACAAACCGGCTGAAGCGGATAAGTCTGGCACCTGCCTCACTCAGACAGTTGGAGCGGGCAGTGCGCGCGCAGTCACTCGGGGATATTGGATGCCGCGCCGCTGGTGCTGGCCCCCGGATGGCTGTTTTTTTTTTCAGTTTTTCATTGCGCTGTATACCACAGGTCTTGATAATGAATTCCACTCTTCATACGCCAAAAAAATATGAATTCGTATTTGAATCCAAAAATTCAGATCCAGCATCCATTTGCAAAGCTACCGAAGGCTAACGTTTGGAAGCAAAAAACAACTTCCACTTCTGCGACTATTCATACATTACAATGTAATATCTAACCTCTTGAATGATGAGGCAGCCTGACCACTGCGTCGTACACTGCGCGGGTATCCCTTGTGCTTACAGCATGTGATAATTGCAGGCGCGCGGGCCGCACGGGTAGAGCATAAAGGCACGCGCGCGGCGTGCTACAAAATTAGGCGCGCGGGTGGCGAGATCGAGCATGAACGTAGCGCGCGGGTCGCGGTGTTGGCCATTAATACGCGCGCCGCACGCACCAAATGTCTGGGATGGCACGCTTTTGGCGTAGTGCCGAACAAGCCCACAAATAAGGCACGCGCTTTGCCGCATTGATCATAAACGCGCGTGCACCGCACGCTCCAACTATCTAAGTAGTGACACTGGACGTGCGCGGCGCAATGGCCGTACACACGTCCAACTCTCACGATCCTGCAGGTCCCTATACCAATTTTTAAAGGTACCGTCCTTGTCGCCTTCAGGCCTTCTGAAAGCCCTGATTCCGAAAATGGAGTCGAAAATCCGCGAAACCCCCAAAAATCCCTGTTTCGAGAACCCTCTGCAACAAGCGCAGGCGAGATAAAGCATGCAAGTGGGCGGGGCGACCGGGGTCGCCCCTCCTACTTTGCTACTTCCAAAGCGGATTTCTCGCTCAAGAAGCAGTCTTCTGCGGCGAAGCTTGGAGGTTTGTCTAGTATGGGGGCCCGCACTAGTATGCCGTCATAATCTCGCCAATCTCCATTTGGGTGGACGGTGCCTTCAAAGGTAGCGTCCAGGCAGATCTGGACTGTGGGTATTTTACGTGGAAATCTTTTGGGGCCTCAACTAAGGCAATGCCCAAGCGGCAGTGCAGTTAGTGCTCTAACGGCTGAGATATTTCCCTTGAAACTGGACCCCGCGATCGTATTCGCATGGATTCATGGCAATTTTGCGCCAGAACCCACGCTCTGCACCATGAATCCATGCGAAATACGATCGCGGGGTCCAGTTTCGGTGGGAATATCTCAGCCGTTAGAGCACTACCTGAGCTGCCGGTTGGGCAGCGGCTTAGTTAGAGCCCCAAAATTACTATCCACGTGAGATCCCCATGTCTCAAGGGCTTCCTCGCGAAGGTTGGAAAAATTGATACGATGAAGGGGTGGTGGACTTTATGAACGATATCACGCGCTTAGCCAGGCAAGTTTCAGTGTGGTGCGCCGTTGGCTTCATTGCTGAGTGGACGATTTTCCTGCACTACAGCTTTAGCACTGATCAAGGGCCATGTTCACTAGTCCACTAAAAGCAGCCCCCTATAGCACGCTATGACCTTTCCAAGGTAGCAACTTTAAGATTTTCTTCTGCAGTAAAGATTGTTCTTGGTAACACTCTATAGCCTTGCGTTTCGCTACGCGTCATCGGAGGCTTAGAAGATACCAGCCACTTTAATTCACAATCTTCGGCCGTCCAATACCTTCTCCCGCTAGCCCACACAATTCGTCCCGAGTGGAAGTAATGAGTTTGTGGACAGAGGGAGGGTTACTCGCCAGAGTGTCATCAGTGTGTAATATACTTTGGACCGAATCGAATCATTATTAGATTATTATTCGAAAAAATCATTTGAATGCGAATGACTCGAAAATTCGAATATTCAGAAATCTGAGATTTCGAATTATATTGAAAACCCAAAATTTTTTTTCGAATATCACGATAGTCGAGTATTTGATGATCATCAATCCGATCATTCGATCTCCATTGAGTATTCGATTATTCGATAATCACCGAATATTCGCAAGCTTGATTTGATAAACATCTTCCAAACAATATATCTAGCGTATACGTATACGCGTCTCTCAGAAGAGTCTACACACTATCCATGAATCTTGGCATACTTGCAATCTTCTCGTTAGTTGCTTGAGCGTAATCCAAGATTGGTACAGAACTTTATCGCACAGAATAACAGACTAACGTTTCGGCGAACTCGCCTTCTTCAGAGTCTTAGCAGATGATAATTTGGTGGTTGCAGACCACTTATAAGTGGTGGTCAGTAGTGATAAGTGGTCTGCACCCACCAAATTATCATCTGCTAAGACTCTGAAGAAAGCGAGTTCGCCGAAACGTTAGTCTGTTATTCTGTGCGATAAAGTTTTGTACCAATCTTGGATCAAGCAACTAACGAGAGGTTTACACACTGTTTTATCGCTGTTACCTCTTACGAAGTCTTTTGCCAACCTTTGCGTAACATCCTGTAGGGAAGCCTTCAGCTTACATAAACAGCAAGAAATCGCACACGTTTTTCTTTTTGTGGGATCACGTAAGAACTTCTAGCTTGTAGAGCAACTGCGTAATAAGATATCTAAAGAATTTTTCTAAAAAATCGAGAAATTTGTCTAGCAGACTCGTATGTTGATTTTACTACGCCCTAGTTTTTCAAGTTTTTGAATGTGCAATCACGCAAATGAAAAGTGTTAAAAAACATTCGTTACGGCGTACTTCAGAGACACTATACATTTATATTAGGTACAGTCGCTTTAGAGTTAGTTGCTCACGCGCGGCTTTGAACAGCAACGCGCGGGACGGCTGGAAACGTTGGGTCCCGAAGGCTATATGTTTGTCACAAGCGTTGGCATAAGTTGTGAAAAAATCATTAAGGTTGAATGCAAATTTTATTGGGTTGATGCAAGATTAATGGTTGTTCCTTATCCGAAAGCGGCGGAGAAGACATAAAAATTTATAAAAGCGACCATTCGATAGAGCAGGGCAAGCATTACAAATTAGTATTTAGACAAAAAAGTTTGATCTATGTTAAGTTTGCGGGAAAAATTTTGGAAATTTTGAATACCCAAAAGTCAGATTTCCGCTTAAAGAGGTTCTGCGAACTCCCAACTTGGTCAGGCATACTTTACACATAAATAAAAGGTGAGAATAAAAGATCATAACTTATAATAACGGGCTAAGGGTTGTTTACGTTTTTTTGTGTGTGTGTGTGTGTCTGTCTGTCCGTTACGAAATTCGTGGGGAGAGTTCCAGCCAACCCCTTGAGCCCAAATTTTGCATAGCACATCCTATCAGCAGGAAAGTCCATTGCGCAAAAGCACAAGAGGATCCGTTAAGGGGATCCGCTAGAAATTGCGCGTGAAACGGGTCCACTTAACTTCTGATCAGCAAAATTGGGTCCGTATATGAACTTTTTGCAAAGTCGTGGATATGTTTGACAAGCTAATGTACAAGCCATGGACTTTAGCCCAAAAAATTCAACTAAAGTTGGTTACTTTACGAAGATGGCGCCAAAAAGTATTAGTTGCGTAAATGTTCAATTTCCCAAGGTTTTACGTGATCATTCGAAAAAATTTTTGCACAGAGATGTAGCCCAGGATGATTATTGCCGTTATGGCAACTATCAAGCCATAAAAACTCCACAAACCCATTCAAATTCGCATTTATTCTTCTGAGAAAATTCTCATCCACGTAAAAATACCGATTTCACACAAAAAAGCTCTAGGAATGAGTAGCTGTTTACAAATCATTCGTGATAGCCTGCAAAACGCGGTGAGTTTCACTGTCACTATCATGCGGGAATGAGTAAGAAATACAGAAAGTAGGGCCAGTGCGAGCCTCTGCGAAGCAGAGGTGACGCACTGGTAGATAGATAAGATAGATATATGGGATATGCATATGTACACTTGCCATATTTCTTTCGTATCTGGGAATTGAGAAATAAAATTAGGCCAAAAATCGAAAATATCTCTTTTTCGAGTTTTCTATCTTAAGTTTATGTTCTTCGACAACTAAGGCTCGAAGAAGGCTGAAAATTTATTATTATACTTCCAAAGGCTTGTAGTATGAATTTATCTATGTCGGGACAATCGAGCATTGATTTTGCTAAAACAAGCCGAGTTTCATTTTCTCAGCTTCTAGCCGTGTACAGCAAATGCACTTATGCAGTTGCTGTAGCTTATGCGACAAGTGCATTTCAGTGAGCAAGTTGAGGGTTTACAGGACTTTTTCCTTTTCCGCCGCTAAAGAAGAGTAACATGCATTAATTATGCATCTATAGATGGGCTTAGATGGCCTTGTAAAATAAAATTGCTTGCGCCGTGACTTGAACACCAGCGTAAGCGAGCGGTCGTCGCGAACGACTGTAGACTTCACCTTTTTCAAAGCAAAGTATGTTTTGACCAAAACTTTCTTCAAAACTTCAAAGTAAGTGCGAAACGGATGCGCGCTCGTTGTCGCTTGTGACAAACATATAGCCTTCGGGACCCAACGTTTCCAGCCGCCCCTCGCGTCGCTGTTCAAACTCAGACATTCGCCATTGAGTCCCGCAGGAGATCCGCCCACAAAATAGGTGGTCGCACCAAAATCCGGTGCACCGGCGGGAGTCATCATTTTAGTTTTGTCCCGATTTTGGTGCGATTTTGTCCCGAAGCGCGGGAGCATGTTTAAACGAGTACATCTCCAAATACTGAGTTCATTCTGTACTGCTGCCGTAATCTTGAGCTTTATCACAGCAATTTCTTTAGCGTTAGTTTCATTTTGAATTCAACTTCCAAGGAAGCTCCGCTCTCATTTTCTCAGTCACACACAGCCAGGCTTATCATTATTGCTGCACCTTAGGTAAGTGCAGGTTTTTTGCAAGTTGGGTGTGCGGTCTCATATCACCGACAGTGTTGAGTTGCTCTCTAAGGTGGAAAACTAAAAGCAGCGTCTCGGCAGAATTCGTTTTCCCGGGCTTTCAACTTTTCGGGACCTTTTCGCCATGAGAAACTCATGTCTGGGCTTTTCAGCGCATAAAAATGTTGAATGAGTTTCTCCAAAGCTTTTCAGATTCTAAATCAGTAAAGATACGCCGGAAAACGTCCCCCGCTTTCCTCGTTCCAGACCCCGCTCACATCTCCAGTGAATGTGGACTTAGAGGGCTTTGGACAAAGCTCATTTTCGCCATCTTTATGCGCTGAAAAGCCCAGATATGGTTTTTTCATGCCAAGAGGCCCGAAGAGGTGAAAGTCTGGAGACGAAATTCTTCCGAGACACTGCCTTTAATAACAGTGTAAGTTTCAGTAATTCGTTGGAGTTAGATTGCGGTTTCCTCCTCAAAATATCATGTTTATGTTTTTATGTTTTTCATCTGCTACTGTTGCGGTAGAGACCGTCCTCCACGTTGTCATTCACCGATCGCTTACATCGAGCTAATGAGTGGGTGCGGTGGGTCAATGTGTCTTCAAGTACATTTGTTTCAATGACTGATTTAGGTTTTGTGCTTGACGCTTTGAGCCTATACTGCGACGAAGTTCTGCGGAGCCCAACTGAACAAAAGCGAAATTCGAACAGGTATTTATGTTCTCGGAAGACCTTCATATGCACTAGAGTTTGGGTGATGGATGTCCTTAGAAGAAGAGGACGACGCTCGCGGGGATTTTTTCAACCTCTCTGGGACAAGAGTGGTTTGGAGCGGTCGTGCAGGAATAGCTATGGGGAGAGAATTGTGAGTTTCCTCTCACTTTTAAAAGAAGCGATACTTTTAAAGTGCCCTTGCAGCGCTGACATCCGCACTTACCATTTTGATCCTGAAAGAGCCACACTTCTTTCGCCAAGGTGATTCGTTATTCATTCAGTGGGTTTTATATGTTCACAGGTATCGATAATTTTTGATTTTTAGAAAAAGCGTGTCGTCATCGAAGGCATCGATGGCAGCAGTATTACTATGGAACTAGTAATTGAGAAGACTGAATCGTTGAAGAGATTGAGGAAGCTCGATAATAATGATTGCATTATAGTTTTTGCTGTATTTGTCTAGTACCTTCGTGTCGCTCCTGAACCTTATGTTTGCTGCTTTCCATGCACTTCACTTTCATTTGGATGTAAATCTTGCAAGAATGGTTTTTGTTAATAAATTTGTTGGCTTTTGACTGGGTTTTACGAGCAGAAAAATAAAAGGCGTGAGAAATGAGGCCCGAAGAGACCAAGGGCACAAGGTAAGTGAAGAAGGAGGCATGGAGAGGTTATAGAGGACGCAAAAATCCGTTTACAAGAGCGTAGACCGCATGCTCGGAACGCGATCGGGACATTATGATGTCTCCCGCAGGTGTTCCGATTTTGTCCGGAATGTGTCTGTCGGGACACCTGATTTTGTCGCGCACTTTTGTCCCGAAACAAAATCAGGTGTCCTGATTTTGTCCCGACACCGATTTCGGGAGACGCGCAGGCATTCTGTGACTACACCTCATTTTGTCCTGCGGGACTCAATGGCGAATGTCTGAGAAAGCCGCGCGTGAGCAATTAACTCTAAAGCGACTGTACCTAATATAAATGTATAGTGTCTATGAAGTCTAATAAAATTCTCGTCCTTTTGGTTATTAGGCATGTCAGCCCACAGATTCAATGGAAGTTTATAATCTTCTTTGAAGTTCTAAAATGCTTTTTACAACCGTTTAAAAGTATGCTGTTAGTTTCCCAAGTCTCTTGAGGCCACCCCTGAGCCGTTTTCCATCGTAATTGTAACATAATGTCTTTTCTTAATATTTTCCTAAAACAACTGATTGCTGCATATTTTGGTCTCTCACAGGCAGCCATCTCATTGACGTTAATTATTTAAACAGTATCCGAGAATGAATTCATATTCAAAATCAAACAATATTCAAAAACCGAATATTATTGGAAATTCGAATAACGAATGATATATTCGAATATTATTCAAAAGTCGAATATCTGAAAGTTTCCATTTTCGAATATTCATTAGTCGAATAATCGAAAATTTCGAATTTCGATTATCATTCGATACTAGCTGGCAAATACATTATGGACAAAGGCTTCACCCGCCTCTGTCAATAATATATTCGTAAAGCATGTCCACTTACTCTCTGTGCCAACTCCTAGCCCCGCTAGTTCGCCCTCTCAAGCATTTTTCTCGCTGATATTTGATTTTCGTAGGCTGAGATACTGAACTCATCGTAATCGGCACCGCTGTGTTTTATTTTCGTGTGCTTTCCTAGTGGACTTATCAAGCTTTGCCGTTTTTTTCAAGCCAAATGTTCACTTACGTGCACACCTAATAGTCGGCCAGTTTCACCAATATAAATGGCAAAACACTCCAAGCGCTGAATGTGATACACAACACCAGATCTAAAGCATCTCCTACTTTTCCAGGGTATGCTACACAGTCGCGGGTGATGCGAGCTCTGTCATAGATCCCAATACAGGCCACTTGTTTTTTGATGTCTTCTCTGGTACATTTACTAGCATGAGATCGTTTGACAACTGCTTGCAAGAAGCATTGTTTGGTTGCAGTAACCCCTTCGGAGATGAAAGGTAGGCACTGGTATTTTATTGATCTGTGCACTTGCACTCTGCAAAACAGCGAAAAAAACTGGTCCGTGATAGGATCCATGACAGAGCTTCAGAGCTTGCCTCACCCGCGACTATGTAGTATGCCCTAATGGAAAAGTAAGAGATTATTCTAAATCTTGTGTTGTGTATCAAATTCACTACTTGGAGTGTTCTGCCATTTATATTAGTGAAACTGGCCGACCATTAGGTGTGCACGTAAGTGAGCGTTTGGCTCGCAAAAAACGGCAGAGCTTGGTAAGTCCACTAGGAAAGCATCTTACTATAATAACGCGCTAAGGCCGTCTGTTTTTTGGTGTGTGTGTCTGTGAGTCTGTGTGAAAATCTGTCTGTCACGAAATTCGTAGTGGAAGCTGCAACTCAGCTATCGGGCTGCAATTTTGCATAACATACCGTGCCAGCGTGTAGGCCCACCATGCGCAAGGACGAGCCGGTTCGATAAGCAGGTCCCTTAAAATTTGCGCGTCAAACGGGTCCACGCGCCTTTTGGCGCGCAAAACTGGGCCGCTAATTCGACTTTTGCAAAGATATGATTTGCCTGACAAGTAACTCTGCGCGCCATGAATTCTAGCCCAAAAAGTGCTCAAAAAATTTGCTTTTTTGCGAAAACAGCGCCAAAAAGTGATGAACGCATAGATAGTCGCTTTGGCAAGGTTTTATTTAAAAAAACTGAAAAGATTTTTGCACTGAAAATCAAACTAAAGTAAATTCAGTAATCCGTTCAAATTCGCATTTGTTTCCTTGCAACAAAGTTTTTTTTCTCAAAATTACCCATCTTACATGGAGATACTTCATGAATGAACAGTTCAGAGCCATACTCATGCGAACATGAGAAAGGCATACGGATAGGGAGCCAGTGCGAACCTCCGCGAAGCGGAGGTGACGAAAAAAAATAAAACACAACAGCGCCGATTAGCGAGAAAAACACTTGAGGCGTCTTACATTCTTGCGCGCGACCCCAAGCTCAACAGCAAGAACGAACAGCTATATATTAGGTTGTTACATAAGTCTTGTTACACTTAACTTCTAACGGCAATATATCATGCTCCCCATACTCTTTACAGGACTTCAGGATACCATTCGATAGTCAAAGCAAGCTCTACAGAATAGTGCGCAAAAGTTCACACCAACTTCGACCCACTATGAGTTTGCATCCAAAATCTGAGTCGTACTAAACGCTCAAAAATTGCGAAAATTCATATCTTTGTTCAAAAAAATCCTACGAACCTCCAACTTGCTCATAAAAATTGCACACTATATCAGACACTCAAATGTACCGTTGCTGTATTTTTTCCTCATCTAGAAATCGAAAAAAGGAAAATTTTTTTGTTTTTACAAAAACGAAGCTATGCTGTTTCTATTTATGTAGCTGTACACTACAAGACCTTAGGAGTATAACCGTAAAATTTCAGCTTTTTAGAGGCCCTAGTTTTCGAAAAATACCGAATTCAGCTTTTTTCACTCGGGTGTTCATTGCTAAATTGGGTAAATTTCGAAAACTAGGGCTTCTGGAGAGCTGAAAATTTACGGTTATATTTCTAAGGGCTTTTAGTATACAACTATATCATTAGAAACAGCGTAGCTTCGTTTTCGTAAAAACAAGGAAATTATCGTTTTCTCGATTTCTAGATGAGGAAAAAATACAGCAACGGTACATATGAGTGTCTGATATAGTGTGCAATTTTATTGAGCAAGTTGGAGGTTTGTAGGACTTTTCTAACCAAAGATATGAATTTTTCGCAATTTTTGAGCGTTTAGTACGACTCAGATTTTGGATGCAAACTTATAGTGGGTCGAAGTTGGTGTGAACTTTTGCGCACTATTCTGTAGAGCTTGCTTTGACTATCGAATGGTATCCTGAAGTCCTGTAAAGAATATGAGGTGCATGACTTATCGCCGTTAGTAGTTAAGTGTAACAAGACTTATGCAACAACCTAATATTACCGGAGATCTGATGTCGTATTACGTATTTAAAACTATAAGATTGTTTGGACTGTTTAAGCGACCCATTCCCCAGACTGCTCATTTCCGCCGCAGTCAATTGAGAATACTTAACACGTTCACGACAATACGACCCACCGGTGAGTCGTACGTGTTCTGCCGTTTCGGACAATACGACCTATCGGTGGGTCGTAAGATTCCTGAAGCTCTAGCTTCGCCAGTATACGAAGGAATTTAGCGAGGTTCTGGCACATGATTGGGGACACCTTGGCGAAGCTGCAGCCAGAGTGCTCCGGGCTCAAGATACTATAATGTGATGTTACGGTAAGTATACCATAGATAGAGGTATGGCACAGACTTTAGCTCAAATTTTTCCTAGAGTGATGCTGTTCTTACAGATTCAAGTTTACATGCACGAAAAATAGAAATACGGGGAGGGCACGAGACTGATGCCGATCCAGCAAGAAATTATCGATTTTATTGATTTTATCGATTTTTCGCATTGTTCATCCCAGGAAGCTCAAAATTTATGATCGTCTCCACGATTCGTGTAGAGGTGTATTGCAGACTTTGCCTGATAACACAGGTAAACTTGTTAAACCTCCACGTCATAGCATTTTTTTGTACTCTCTCGCTATCAAAAACCGCCACGCTTTGAGTTGGCAAAACCTCGCCTCTACACAATCGTGGAGCCGATGATACATATACAGATTTTTTAGCATGGTGATTACGAAAATAGTAGTATCAAGATGTAATAACCCCTTCTTACATCAGTTTCTTTATTTTTACGAAACATCTGCCGCACTGCTACCCTAGTCTCACTGTAAGAAAATAGTGAACAAAGTGGACACTATTATCGTGACCAGCACGTGAAATAATCCTAAAGCACAATTCTTCATGGAAACCCATGATGTTGGGTTCGTACAGAATGGCTACTGTAACCTTACCGTATACTGCCAAAAACTGAAATAAATCGTATTTTGA
Organism: Cylicocyclus nassatus; assembly: GCA_958299035.1. NCBI lineage: Eukaryota > Metazoa > Nematoda > Chromadorea > Rhabditida > Strongylidae > Cylicocyclus > Cylicocyclus nassatus. The sequence continues at coordinate 34,872,834 of CATQJL010000112.1, forward strand.
TAATCAGCGCCTTCGACGACCCTTGTGGGGAAATTCTCGGAAACATGTTTTGAATTTTCTCCAAAAAGACTACCATTTCGGACAATACGACCCACGGGTGGGTCGTAAGTTTGAAAAAGCGAAAAAGGCTCTGGACCGAAACGTCAGTAATCGAAAAATCGGCCTTGTCGTGAATGGTTAAAGTAGCCTACACTGCTACACACTGGTGACACTCTGGTGAGTATGAGCACGGTACTTTGAATGTTCGTAAATAAAGAAAGGGTAGGGCTAAGCGACTGCAGTGAGCAGGCTTTTTAGTGGAGTGCCGGACGACTGAAGGAGAAATTGCAGACATTTAAGAGAGTCAGCTTTAAAAAAGATGCTACTCTAGCAATTTTAGATGCGATCCTAATAATCAAAAACTGGGATTTTTGAACTTGAAATTTTATAACTCACTAGAGACACAATAAAACAGCTTGGATTTCCTAAGAAGAGAGTAGGAAACTGCGCCTTGATACAGCAAATCTACAGCGAATAAGCTCATGTAGCTCCGAAAAGATTCAGATGCGACCCAGATGCTACCCTATTTTTTTATTTCTTGCTGCCGTATATAGAATTGTAACAAATCCGCAGGCCGTACAATTGGACCAAATTTTGCGCAATATATTAGGTCGTTCCATAAGTTCGTAGCGTTTTTATTGTTGTCGTCGTTTTTTGATGGAGCGGTTGGTTTACAGCAAAGCACCTGTGCCATGCGAAAGAGCCCCTGCAAGATCCGCTCCTTACTTCCGAAGCAAACCTGATGACCTTTGCTTGATAACTTCTCAAAGCGAAGTTTGAGAGTGGGGAAAATTTGCCATTTCGACGTCTATGCTTCCCGAATTTGGTCCCTACCCCTTAAATTTCTTTGCAAGGATAGTCGGAGTAGCTAGCAGCAGGCAAGGCTGATATGCTGACACTGTGTGTTACGCCAATATGTCAAGAAATGTTCAAACGAAGTCTCAATAGTTGCTGTTTCTGACTGTTAACGTTTGACTTTTATGCGTTGTTTCGCAACAGAATATTCCGGTCTTGTTTTTGGGCCTTGACCATAAACGGCTTTGTCTAAGTGGTGCAAATGTTTAATTTTGATGTAGAAAATTGTCTCATTATCACCAAACATCTACACATACGGTGAAAGTGCGCTTTATCCTACCCTGTAGCGTTTCTCTCGACAACAAGTCCTCTTTTATATGCACCATTCCATAACGATTGTGGATGGAAAATTCCCACTGGTGATTTCTTACATAGAACCGAGATGCAAGTGTCGAATAGCTAATTTTGCATCTCAAAAAGCTTTGCTTTGAGATGTTATAAAACAAAGGTTAGTAGGTTAGTACTTCGAAAACAAAGAGCAGTTCTTGTAGAGCAAAATTGGCTCTCTCGAATGCTATCGTCGATTCGTTGGCCGTACGGACTGCTCAAACGCTACGGACCAAGCGCGGCGCGGTTAAAATGTTGCGAGAGCACGATTTTAACAATGGCGAGTTTGTATCGGAGCAAGCGTTACAACAAAATTGAAAACGCTAGAACTTATGGAACGACCTAATAGTAGGATAGCTCTAGGGTACATTTAAATTGTATATGCTATATGAAAAACATTACAAAAGAATTTACAAATTATTGATGTCATCGTCGGTAAATTGCACTTTTGTCGAGTGGGTGAGGCTTTAGTGAGGAATCGGGATTCTATGCCAATCGGCACATTCAGCATTTTTGTCACATATACATGCCTCCGAAAGTGTTTTAAACTTTTGAAAGTGTTTTCTTTGGGCAAAGTCCCCGTCTTACGACCCCCCTCCCCTTCTGTGGGTGCCCCTTTGAGGTCCCCGTTGCGACAGTAGCATCGCACGATAACCATGTCCACTCCGCCCGCCCGACGTACAGCCAAGATTTCCAATTTCTACTGTAGCTAAATTAGTACCTCCCCCAATCTGCTCATGCAGATGCACTCTCCCCTCACATTAACACATACGTTGGATTTTTTTCCCTGGATAGGGTGAAAGATTTTAGCATCGAATTATTGATGCTATAACCTGAGTGTTCTATAGGGTACAGCATGCCAGTTGTTTATTTTTTGATTTCTATCCATGGAAACATACGGTAACTGTACCCTTTGATTCAGTGGATTGGCGGCTGGAAGGCGGGGTTTTGTGGCTACTAGCTGGCTTACCCGGCTCCGCCGTATCCGGACCAAACTTGGCACACATACACTTCGGGCCCCGGCGGGTGTCACAGTCCACTTTTCGTTATCGATCGATGTCGATTTTACCGATTTTTATCGATTTTTTTTGCAGAGTTCACCTACAGGGCTAGGAGTTAGCACAGGGGGGGGGGGGGAAGTGAGCATGGGGATTCCGAATACAATATTAGTTTTCAGAATTATCGATTACTTTTATTGATTTTATCGATTTTTGGTAAATTTTGACATGCGAGGCTGGGATTTTGCACAGGGGGTAATCGAGCATGCTGATTACGAACACAATATTAGTTTTCAGGATCGTCCATTACTTTTATCGATTTTATCGACTTTTTTTGTAAAGTTTGACCTGCGGGGCCGGGAGTTTGCACAGGGGGGGGGGGTATTCGAGCATGCAGATTACGAATACAATATTAGTTTTCAAGATCGTCCATTACTTTTATCGATTTTATCGATTTTTTGAAAATTTGAGCTAGGGGGCTGGAATTTGGCAAAGGGGTGTAATCGAGCATGCTGATCACCCCCCTTGGGGATGATCAGCGTGCTCGATTACCCCCCTTTGCCAACTCCCAGCCCCCTAGCTCAAACTTTCCAAAAAATCGATAAAATCGATAAAAGTAATCGATAATCCCGAAAACCAATATTGTATTCGGAATCCCCATGCTCGATTACCCCCCTGTGCGAACTCCCAGCCCCGTAGCTCAAACTTTGCAAAAAAAATCGATAAAATCGATAAAAGTAATCGATAATCCTGAAAACCAATATTGTATTCGGAATCCCCATGCTCGATTACCCCCTGTGCCAACTCCCAGCCCCGTAGCTCAAACTTTGCAAAAAATCGATAAAATCGATAAAATCGATATCGATCGATGACGGAAAGTAGCCTATGACACCCGCCGGGGCCCGTAGCGTATGTGTGCCAAGTTTGGTCCGGATCGGTTCAGAAATGGAATTTTCTATTCGGAACATACGTACATACATACAGACATACATACAGACATACATACAGACATACAGACATTCAGCTTTATATATAAGATGTAAGGCTAGGAAATGATCATAGAGCACGTCCGCGAGAGAGACGCAGACTGCGTCGCGGGTGCGAGCGGTCTTCTTCCAGCCACCAATCTCGTTGAATCAAAGGGTATAAATGAATTTATGACGTGGAGAGTGTACTTCTTGATCGTCTTGGAGGTTACGGTGTTCTTTCGAAGGAAAAAGCAATTTGTGGGTATTCGAAAACCTAAGTTTCAGCCTTAGACTCACGTGGGTCATTCAACGCCATTTTGTAGAATATGCGTGCTTTACAAATAACTATTTTATTCATTTATTTATCATTTTTAATTACTGTGCTGCTTTTGCATTTAACCTAATACCTTGGAAGATGTCAAATGCTTTGTTACATCAGCTAGAAGCTTCATCGAGGAAACTCTCATAAAAAATAGAAAGAAAATTTAGAAGCAGTATTGCAAAGCGATTGCCCCTTGAACAGAGTCCACGAATCTACAACCTTGTCAGTAACGTAAGCCTCTCTATAACTGTGCCAAAACGCAATGGTGGCATATTGATGGTTCACGCGTTTGAAGCTAACTGATGCGCCTCTGCTCGGTCCCTTTTCACACGGTGATAGCACTCGCTTCACCCCTCTCCTACACAATATTAATCTGTTCCAGTTCTCACTGCATGTCAGTTCACTGCCCAAATTGTTTTTTCGTAATCAGCATGCTTTTCAATTATTTTCCACATGCTGGCTCTGCGGGGAAGTCATGGATACTTTGTGCACGAGACCGCAACAAGCACTGTGTGAAGAGTGTGGGAATGCGGGCGAAGTCACAGAAAGCTATCGGTGACTTGGACGAGATGTACGCCAAGGGGCGATATCAATTAAGATGGACATCAAACGTGTTGTGTTTTATATCGTTCTAAAAGCATTCAGGAAATCTAAGGAAATATCGTAGAAAGTTACATGGGTTTTCATTTTCATTACCGTAAAAGAAATGAATTTTGAGATGAAAATCTCTTGAAGATGCTAGCAAGAGATCGTACACCATCAGTCAATTTTTTCTTAAGTTTGGAGCTGAACAAATGGTAACTTCGTGCAGCTGATAGCGCAAAGCACATTGCTCGGTATCTTGAAGAATTGCTCAGAACAGAAGTGGACATTTGAGTTAGAAAGAGCCGCAGAAATTGCGACCGTCGCAGGCACAGCAAACGAAATGGGTTTGTACATTTTTGCTCTCGGTAGCATGGCTTGGCTCCGCATTTGGGCAATCGCTTAAAGGCAGCGTACACCCAAAATCTAAGTTGAATTTCCTAGATCTTTCTATACCGTGTATATACTGGGTTCAGAAGAAGACCAACTGCGTTGGTTCGGTCTCCCAATGTTGCTTCTGAGCGGAGAAAACCCCCCTCAATTTTCTTTCACTCCGCCCCTTTTCTTTCACTCCGCCTCCTCCGGACGAATCCGCGACAGCGTAAGCTTCAGTTGCCGTTGCAGTTGCTGTTGCGATGCTGTTGCATCTGCAACTGCAGTTGCAACAGTGCAGTTGCTTTTTGCGGTGCGCCCCCTTCGGGCGACGAACAGCGCATGCAGCAGTTGCAGTTGCAACTGCAGGCTCTCTGTCATGCTGTCAGCTGCTGGCATGCCGGCGGGGACGAGCAGTTCGAAACTCGTCTGCCCCTGAAGAGAGGGTCTCCGGAAATCGGGGTTTTTTGGGACTTTTGGAGGATTTTAATGACACAACTGTAATCAGCTGCGCGGAAAGGCCCCAGAATGACAAAAACATCAAAGGTGAAATTTTGGGTGTACGCTGCCTTTAATGGTCACTTTGCTTTGAAATAATCTCTTTTCCTTCGGAGTAGCTTCTACTTCATCACGAGAAACAAGTCAAGGAACTCTATGCCTTACTACTTTTTTTTATCGTTGCATTTTCTTATTCCTTGTTTTGCTTTATGTGAAACAAAGATATCTTATTTTAAGATCTAGCCGGACCAAGACGAGTACCCAGTATCTTTGAACGAGGTTCTCTTCCCCGTAGGAAGCATAATGCCAGGGTTAAGTGATGTAGCCGCTCGCACACCGCTTCCGACTCAACTAAAGACGCTTTTGTACCTTCGTCCGGCAATGGACCTAACATCATGACACGTAAAATTTGTTCCTTATTGTCCAAATGAGAACGTACCATTCGTTTGCAGAAAGAAATCCTTCGAATTCCCATGTAGGAGGGCAGCAATCAACTTCGGCTTTTCTGAGACCTTTTCTGCGTTTGACTGAATCGAACGACTCTGTGCGGTTTTCACCTTTCCGGCTTATCTTCTTTTGATTCTTGTCGCCACCAGCCCGGAAGTAATGGAAGTCGTAATATTCTTTCCAGTCATCTGCTCTGAAATTTGATGAAACAGACGTCTTTGCGGGTTTTATCTACTAGGTTGGCTCGAAAGTTCTGGGACATTTTCGAACTAGATCTGCTGTTTCTCGAAATCTAATGCATATACATAAGATAGAGTAACCATTCCATAGAGCGAAGCAAGCTCTACAAGATGGTATGCAAAAGTTCGCACCAGCTTTGGCCCACCGTAAGTTTGCACCCAAAATCTGAGTCGTACTGAAATTCAAGAAATCGCGAAAAATCCATATCTTTGTTCAAACAAATCCTGCGGATCTCCAACTTGCTCACAAAAATTGCACATCACATCAGACACTCATATGCATCGTTCCTATATTTTTTCCTCATCTGGAAATCGAGAAAACGAAAATTTTCGTGCTTATATGAAATGAAGTTGTGCTGTTTCCACCCACGTAATTGAATAGTGCAAGCCCCTATAAATATAACCGCAAATTTTCAGCTTTCTACAGGCCCTGGCCCGAAAATTACCAAATTGAGCTCCCCTCACTCGGACGTTCCATGCTAAAATAAATATTTTTCGACAACTAGGGCTTACGGAAAGCTGAAAATTTACGGTTATACTTCCAAGGACATGTACTATTCAATTACATGAGCGGAAACAGCACAGCTTCGGTTTTACATAAACATGAAAATTTTCGTTTTTTCGATTTCTAAATGAGGAAAAAATACAGGAACGGTGCATATGAGTGTCTGATGTGATGTGCAATTTTTGTGAGCAAGTTGGAGATCCGCAGGATTTGTGTGAACGAAGACATGGATTTTTCGCGATTTCTTGATTTCAGTACGACTCAGATTTTGGGTGCAAACTTACGGTGGGTCAAAATTGGTGCGAACTTTTGCATACCATCTTGTAGAGCTTGCTTCGCTCTATCGAATGGTTACTCTATCTTATGTATATGCGTTGATTTCGAGAAATAGCATATCTAGTTCGAAAATGTCCCAGAACTTTCGAGCCAACCTAATACTTCCTCAAAAACGGATACAAATTCAAATCAAGGAGTAGTTCAGTATACTTCTATCCCTGAGCTTCGTTTTTACTTGGATAGTGGATTGTCAATAAAAAGCTCTTTATTGACATTTCACTATTCAAGGAGTAGTTTTGACAAATACAATCTGTCCCAATCTGTGGGTCAAAATTGATACGCTTCCGCACAGGTTTTAAGTCACGTCTACAGTATGTTGTAGGCTGTCCTGTTCAGATCTGACTATTTTCTTCTCATTCTTTTTTTTCAAAAGGCACCGTCTATCCTAAGTTAAAGGTCTTGAGCTTTTGGCAGCTTACGATAGGAATGCCCATCAGTAATGCCGGCCCAGACCCTCCTGCGGGTTTTCCGAAACTGTCCGATTGTCAGGGTTTTCGCGCATTTTTGACTTCATATTCGGAACAAGGAACATGAGAAGGCCTAGGAACGACGAAAAAATAGAATGAAAATCTAGGTGGACGATGCTTCTAGCTCTCTCTGGTAGTGCTTTCCGACCGCAACAGCGCAAACATTTAGTATTACGAGCGCATGGCTTAAGAAGGCCCTAATCCATAAATATGGGCCTGCAAATCACCCCCACAGCAGCAGAGATCTTCGATTCATTAGACATGTGCAATATGTTATGATACTTGTCAACTCATACATTTATGAATGTGTGGGATGCTAATAACAAGCTGTATAACATCATTTATCATCGTATAAAGCTTACAAAGGAACGACCCTAAGCGGCAGGGCGAACTGGAATGGAATGCAAATCATTAGATGCATAGTGATGACCTACCGATTACCGCCCGCCGTAAAGAAGGGTCATTTAGGGCATTTATCCTATCCGCATATATTAACGTCCCCATTGGAGAGGGGAACACAGCTTAGAAAAAACTTTATATTCAGGAGCTCATAAATCTGTGGCCATATTCATCAACGAATACAGTGGGTTCCGGAACCCACCGGGTTCGCGCACCCTCTGAATGAGATCGGTATTTACAATTGCTCCGCTGGGTTCGCAAACGCATTACGTCAGCAATGTGCCTCTCTAATCTGTGTACTATTTTCTCATCTCTCGACACACACAGATAACGCTAACCTAAAAACGCCAGCACGCTTGACACGCTTTCGGAAACTCATATGTTCAGAATAATGAACATCAATCAATGTCTTTTGTGCAACGATACTTGCTTTTCCTTTATTCTATTATTTTTGCAAGTATTCGCTCGCATATGGTAGTCACACTTGGCTGTGACCCCGAACATGACTGCCGACTATAATTTTTGTGGAAAAAGATGCAAAAAGAGGACGCCACCCTTTTTCGTACAAGTGATTTTCCTTGTCTTCCAAAATATCCTGTTTTGAGGCGCTCCTTGAGTTTGAGGTCGCTGCTACGTGCGTTGGTGGTGCAGTGGTGTAATGGTCAGTTGTTGGCAATAAAGGCAAAAGTCGATAGTTCGAATCCGGTTTGAATGAATTCATTTAAAAGGCTTTGAATTCATTTAAAACGCCACTCCAATATTGCTCCCCCAGTAACTTAATGGGTACTTGCGAGCATGAGAATCGCGCGGAGGTTTTCTTCATACGCTGTTCCCGTTGTGAAAAATGTCTGTTTTGCTCACTTTGTAATTTCGCTTCACCTCTGTGCATGAATTTTTCTGCGGAGAAAAGCAAATCTCAACAAGCAAGCGGTTCTGCCAGATTTTTTTATTTAAGTCATATTTGCCAAGGGCATTACAGTAAGTGTCTGCGGGCGAATTACACTGGTTTTTAAACTCAAATTCATAGTACAAAATGGTACGCTCTGCACTGAATTCGAACCATCAGCCTTTCTCCTTCAAGCCACAACTAACCGTTACACCACTGCACCACCAACGCACGTAGTAGCGTCCTCAAACTCAAGGAGCGCCCCAAAATAGGATTTTCAGACTTCTAACTCTCTTCAGAAGGGCGCTCCGCAGAAAAGGAAAGCAGATTTAGAATCAGCGTTCGAAGCTGCTTCAGATGGTATGCATCTCATATCAAAAGGCCACGGCCATTAAAAGTACCTTCCTCGTTAGATGTCAAAAAGTTATGAGAAGAAACGAAAAACCCGCAAAACACAAACTTGCACGGATTTACATTCATTGAATCTCTTGCAAACTTGGATTTTTTACTTTTCTACTCATTTATCATTTGGGAACTACGAATTTGCTGGCATTGCAACAATCGCTCTCTCGCCAACGCTTATGATCGCATAATGAGCGCGCTGCTTACCCCTACGAATTTTTTCATAGCTCAGAATGTGCAAAGAGAATATCGACGAACGGAAAACGTAATCTTAATCTCCATGTTTCGCACAAATTCGTATGTAAATTCCGAGATGACAATAAACATTAGCTAATATCGTAGGTTGTTAAACCTCTTTGCAAACTAAAGCCATGAATTTTCGGCCGAAAAATTTGTTTGCGGTTTTTTGCGAAATTTTCAAGTCATTTTGGCAACCAAAATTAGCAATCCCTCAGTGGAAAAATCTTTTGTATGCATGTCAGATATTTTTATGTTATTTTTAAAAAAATTCTAGAAGCTCAAATAAGTAGAAAAGGGTTTTTAGTACATAGTTTACTAATAGTAACTATCGCTGCTTACAAATCCATAACATTCTGCAAAGTGACTGGGTTCGCATGTAACCCATTGAGATAGCATCATGTTTGGGTTCGCTGATCCAGCGATCAGTGGGTTCCAGAACCCACGAATCTGGTTAACTTTCGTGAATACCGGTATACTCGCCTTTTGGGTTCGCAAACTGGTTTCGTTAGTGAATACCGGTTAAGTGGCTTTCCATGGGTTCTAGAACGCACTGAAATCCGGAACCCACTAGCTTCGTGAATACCGATCTCGTGGGTTAAGCCTACCCAATGGGTTCCGGAACCGACTAGGTTCGTTGATGAATACAGCCACTGCTGAATTTCTCGCTGTCTATCCATCTGCAAGCGTTTCTACCATCCTTTCGTAGACATATTTTCTAAATCCACCTCGTACTGAGCTCTGATTCGGAGAGATAAAAGCCATAGCAGCCCTGACACGAATGTGTGGTTTCAGGTCTGGAGGCACACGTGCTTTTTTGCCTCAAAAATATCCGCTGCTGGGATTTTGGCATTAAAAGCAGGGGCGAGTCTGGATGTGGGACAAATGTATGACTTTCTGTGATAAGTAGAAAGTATTCATCGTTCTATGACCAGGAGACGCGAGACCGTATTGCACTAACGTGTTATTTTGTCTCGTCCAGGTTTATTTGCTCTTAGAAACAGGAAAGAACAAATTCAAACTTGTTAAGACAATGTCCGCAATGCGGTTTCGCGTCTCCTAGTCATGGAATAGATGATAGATAGCAGTACATCAATAATGCGTATTGCGTCATGCATTCGGAAAATCTCGCGCCAATCCTGCCGCTTGACCGTTCCCACGAATCTGTGAGCGCATCATACGTAAAAGATGCAAATTACACTAACGTGAGGTTGAGTGTGTATCCTTTCACTATTCCTCCAAACGGCTGATGAAGACCGGAAAAACAGTAAGGGCTGAAGTAAATGAAATTGGTTTCTTTATATGTAAAGCAACAGATACCTTGAAGTGAGCAAGAAAACAAATTTTCCTGACAGGTCCAACACAATCTCGGGCCTACTGGTGGTCGCGACATCTTCAATTTGGAACCCTTCTTGAGACTGGAATAAGGGAAAAAATGTCACATCTTTGCATGATCGGAGCAGTGTCAAATAGACAAAGAAGAATGCAGATATCTAGGGTAGCAAATATAATACGCCCTTTCTCAGCTACCCTCCTATCCTCAGCGAGGATGTTGAAAGGGTCAAAATCTCCATCTCAGCCGTATGTCGCATTTTTCGATACCATTGCAACTCTTCGGGACAAATTGCAACTTTAGTAGTAAATCAATGCTTTGGTAGGGACATAGTAGGGCAAATATTAGGTCGCTCCGAAAGTAATTGCGCTTTTTTGTCGAGGTTGATGATTTCATCCCCGAAGATCCGCAGATCGAAGACAAAAAACCCATTAGAAAGAGTAGTAAAAGCTGTATCGAGTGGCACCGCAGCTACTCGCCGTTTAATGTTCTTCCACGTTTGGGTTGATCAAGTATGGAGATTGATAGCAATCAAAATCTGTTGCAATATATTTTCCCGTAACCCATATTTTATGACGTTGTTTGGACTTCAAAGTAATCGGTACAACGATCCAGAAGACTAGCGATAGTTGACCATGGCAAAAAAAGTATGGATCGTGATTTCTCGAAAGCTCATTGATTGTGCTGCAATGAATTTATAAAGATTAGAATGAGCATGAAAGCTGCCAAGACCTTAAGAATTCTTCGTTCCTTTCGATGTGGCGCCTTTTTGAAAGAAGCGCAATTCTTTTGGAACGACTTAATAGTCACAGCGCGCTGCTTTTGCGTCTCTAACTAAGTGTTAGGTCATAACATAAGTTTTGTTCTTTCTTCTATTCTCAAAAAAACCCTTTAGGTATTCAACGATATCTACTTGGCATATATGAGCAAGGGACAAAGGACATTGTAACTTTCGGCATTTTTTCACCTTTACAACCATAGTTGCAATAAATATGAGTGCAATTTCGAATCAGTACTTGAACCTCCTTTTTTACCCCACAAAAGCTCCTCGTTCTCCTTTTTCATCTTTCCAAATTTTCCAAGTATTTCAGAAAGCATCAGTGCTAATAAAAAGCAGGATTCCCTCATTTTCCGGGCAGTTATGATAGATTCTTCCAGCAAAATCGCTGGATTTTACAACCCCCCTATACTCTGACCAGTTTCTTCTAATTTTTGAATTCATGACTTTCGCAAGAAATTGGATGCGGACAGAGAGAGTGTACCAAGAATATTTCGTTTGCGCTTTTCACTTTTGAGATTTTATGGAATTTTGAAAAGAAACGAAACGACTATTTAAGATGTCTATGAGATTTTACGATATAGCACATACAATTTACGCGATCCACTGCAGAGCATACGTGCACAGCCCACAAGCGCGAACGCGACACACCACCCATAGAAAGCAGGAGAAGCAGGATCAAGCCAGCAAAAAGCCGTACTATTTATACTTATCTGCGCGCGTGTTCGCGTCCACTCAACTCTCCGGTTCACCTCCATCCGGCAGTAGAATCCATCTATTCCTCGCCAAGAATCAGCTGGCGAAATTTATACCATGCAGCAAGGGTTCTTCCTCTCATACAACTAACTTCTCTTCGCTTCATGCAGGCCCTGCAGACACACTCGCCAAAAATCTCAGCTTTACTACACTGGTTGCACAACAATAAAGAGGCTTATATACTTTGTAAGTCCGATAGTTACTTTAGCTGCTGCCCAAACAGGTTTATCAGTATACCAGCTGACATACCCGGTTTCGCTCGGTACCCGTCAACATACCATGATAGAATTATCATTGCAACCCATCTTCTGCGTAACAGATTCCTTGATTGTCCCACTTCTGTCACATGCCGCTAAGCAGCTCTCATAGTTTTTTGAGGAAATTATATGTTGCGCAGACAAATGGTACGAGCTTGTAATTTGTGGAGTTGAAGTTCTGAGCAGTACTTTTCCTTTTGGCAATCGCCCTCTCTCGGTGTCCTTATGATCAGCATGCTCGTTTGTTCCCCGTCCCCTTTGACTACTCCAGAGGCCCAGCACGAAGTTTGCGGAAAATTGAAATTGTAAGTGCAGTGGTTCCTTTTTCCAAATTGGGTTACTCAATCTGCGTCCTTTATTACCTTTTCCTCTGTAACGATTCCCAGTGCGCCACTTCAAAATTCGCAAGAAAACGATCAAATTGATAAAGGCAAATAATTCGCGAACAGCATGCTTTCAATCCCCTTCCAGCAAATTGCAGCGTCTAACTCAGATTTGCAAAGACACTGATGAGAATAAAAGCAATAAGTGGTTTGACATACGACTGCTATAATCGTGATCAGCATACTCACTAGCCCCTCCACCAATTAGCTTCAGAACGTTTGCTAAGAATTGAGTGGATATCGCTATCGATTGAAAACGAAAGTCACCATGGTAACCCTCCCACATTTAGCATTCTAGAGTGAAAGATAAGCATAACACATTGACTCCAGTGCAACTTTGCATCATTGCTTAAAAAAGTTATCAAAAATGAACAGACTTTGAATATGTAGACTTTCTTATTGATAGAGTCGTATTGCAGCTCAACCAGTGAAGAGTAGTAAGGGTGTGCTGTAATTAGCAACAATATAAATGCTCAGTTCACAACATAGATAAACATAACTTACCCTTAACTTCCCCATTCTGCACCACGTAAACGGTCTGCTCTAATGGATGAAATCGCGTAGAATCTCCACAAATAGCATCCCAGTCCAGTTCGAAAAAAATCTCTGCAGTGGTGTTGGGCTTTCCGCCATAGCACAGCCATACACTACAATGAGCCGATCAGTTGTTGAATGACGGACTCGACTTCCTATGCACGTACATCCCATGTAGGAGGGAAAGGTGCCGAGAAGGGACGCGCCATATCTCTCCTCTCTCAATATCTGAACTCTTTTTCGACTATCTACCTTAAAGGCAGTGTCCAGACTAAACCTAACCCCCTCCGATTAGTGTCGATCCTAAATGTAGGCCCCAGAAAAGAAGCATTTGCGTTGGTGGTCTTCTAACGTTGTCACTGAATGGAGATAAGGGGCCTGAAAGTCCCTGGCTGGGCGGAGTCTGATATCGGACCACCAGCGACTGCCTCCCGACACGTATTGACATGGTAATGAGCAGAAGCTGCACACTGCACACTGCAACGCAACTGCACTCAAGCAGTTGCAGCTCCTCCCCGCTGGCCTGCCGACGGAGACGAGCCATTCGAAACTCGTCAGCGCCCTCAAGACAGGGTCCCCAGGAATCGGTTTTTTTGTGAATTTTGGAGAGTTTGAAGTTCGGAACTGTAATCAGGGCCACAGGAAGGCCCCAGAATGACGAAAACATGGGGGGGGGCAAATTCTATGTGGACGCTGCCTTTGAAGGAGCACAAACTCGATTATGAGATTTTGTGCTTACCCGGGTCTATTCTTCAGGCGAGTCCGAAAAATCACACTGGAAAGCGGCGAAAAACGGCTCTAGCACAGGAGGGATTTTAGAGGTGGGCGGGGCCTTCCTCACTGTGAAATCATGCTCCCAGCTTCCGCAGCGGTCTTCTCGATTCTGTTAGCCGTCCTGACATCGTCACCGGCCAGGTGCGAACGATTGACCTGAATTCGGAAGCGAGAATATCACTCTGGAAGCTGGGAGCGTGAACTCACAGTGGGGAGACCCCGCCCACCTGCTGATTTTCCTTTTGTGCTAGGGCCGTTTTTCGCCGTATTTGCGCTCTCCAGTGTGGATTTTTGGATTCAGCTTGCGAATAGAGCCGGGTAAGCAGAAAATCTCACAATCGACCTTTTGCCCGGACACTGCCTTAGAGAAGGACCTCACATTCTGATGACTCAGCATAATAGGCGTCAGAACAACGCTGTATAAACCTGGAATTTTCGATGTTTTAGGTGATCCATTGGGGGATCCCCAGAGATCACCCATGTTTTTAAAGCGTCTACCTTCCTATGAATTCGATGGCCGCAAATGTACTGAGGATATACTATGGCACTGCGAGGCTATGTTTTCGCTAAAATAAAATGTAACTGCTGCGAGTTTTTTGATAAACGCCAGCTTGAGTTCACGTCTACTATATATAGCGACCGTCAAAAAGTTGCGGACAAATCACCCTCCTTTTTTCATCGCTCATTTTCAGATCGAAAACAAAGATGAAAAAATGATTGGATTGCATGTGTTGATAGGGATCATCAAGAGCTACACCCCACACATTGCGCTTTCTAGGAAACATGTATTATAAGAATTTTAAAAATCTTTTTCTAAAAAAAAGTCCGAAAATGGCCACGTCACAGTGTGACGGACAATAATTCTGCGAACGCGAGAATTTTTTTTTAGATCTTTTCTTAGGGCGAAAACAGAAGTTACCCTGACAGGTAAGCATACTGTGTTGTAGAGCTCATCGATGACAATAACCAGGTAGTCGGTTACCCCCAAGAAAACCCAAGCTTGAGTTTTATTTTGCTTTTTTTGAAAAATAACTTCCAATCCCCTTCTTCAAGCCAAATTTCTTCACATGAAAATCTATGCAAAACATTCTAACAAAGCTATTTGTATAAGATGAATGCAATTTGCCATCCTCTATGCATCGGACGTGTGCTGGTGGGTTTCTTCGCTGAAAATGGTTCTTGACAGTGCGTGCACATGACCCCACCTGCTCAGATAATCGCCGGGGGCAGGCTGCCATGCGAATTTTGAGCAAGCGCGCACCGGAAAAATAGTTCGTCGATTTTTTGCCGCCCGCTTGCAGAAATTTGGAAGAAAATTGGCGAAATTAAAGACGAATGCTTGAAGAACAATCGCGGTTTCTTTATGGATTAGCTGCGGCGCAGTGGCCGCATTCTCGCGGACTTTCCGCGAGAATATGCAAAAATTTCGGGGGCCGCACGGTCCTTGGTGGAGGACCGCGCAACCCCCAGGTACTTTCCGCTTAAACAAAGTACCTCAAACTTGAGTAATTAAACCAACGGTGACACCTCTGCCACACATAGTCTTCCTTGCGCTCGACGTACGCCCGAAAATGCCTAAAAAGAGTCCGAGCGCTTGCTGAAAGTTTGGCCAGCGCTCGCTGCAAGAAATTATTTGCCGAGCGCTTGCAAAAAATGCTGTATTGCTGCTCGCTGGCAGAATATGCGACCCTAAAGAAAGTGCCGCCCGCTGAAGGTCTAGCCACGCCCCAAAATCCTGCTGACCGCCTGCAGAAAAGCGCAAGTTTGCGGACCGCCTGCCCCCGGCGATTATCTGAGTGCAACTCACCACTAACTTGCACGCTTTGCGGGCTCGTAACTCAGCCGGCAGTCACTCTAGGAGCTTGTGGGTAGGCTCATTTTCGAAAGAGCGTGAATTCCTCGACACGATGGCATGCAAAGCAGTTGAATCTGGGAAATCCCGGAGATTTTACGGATGGGGTGAAGAAGAGGTGGTTGGAGTGAAAGTGCTCTTATCAACACCGGAACAGCCTTAGAGCTTCGAAATAGATCTGTTACAAGAAAGTTTACAGTTTTGAACTTCTAGGATGGAACTGGTTCGAAAGGAGCTTTGCTCGACTTTAGCTGACAAATTCTTAGCCTATCCCTTAAGCTGCGTTTTCACCCCATCCGTAAAATCTCTCTCTCAAACTCAACCTTTTTGGATACCTTCGTGCCGGGGAAGTCGTGCCTTTCGAATGAGCCTACCCACAAGCTCCTAGAGTGATTGCCGACTGAGCTACAAGCCTGTAAAGCGGCGCAAGTCAGTGGCGAGGGGCAGGTAGGGTCATGTGAACGCACTGTCAAGAACCATCAGCAAAGAAACTCACCAGCATAAGTCCGATACATAGAAAATGGCAAACGGCATCCATTTTATCCTAATAGCTTTGTTTGAATGTTTTGAATGGGTTTCTATGTGAAGAAATTTATCTTGAAGCAGGGAATTAGAAGTTATTTTCTGAAAAGAAGCAAAATAAAATTCAAGCTTGGATTATGTCCTCGATGAGTTCCACAATATAGTATGCTTTACCTTTCCGCAAAACTTTTGTTTTTGCTCCAAAAAAAGATCTAAAAGAAAATTCTCGCGGTCGAAGAATTATTGTCCGCGACATTGTGACGCGGCCATTTTCGGACCTTTTTTAGAAAAAGATTTTTGTAATTTTTAGGATACATGTTTCCCAGAAAGCGCAACATATATGTTGTAGCCCTTGAAGAGCTCTATCACCTCATGCAATCCAACCATTTTTTCATCCTTGCTTTCCATCTGAAAATGAGGATGAAAGAAGGAAGGCGACTTATCCGCAACTTTTTGCGGTCACTGTACACACATACATACATACAGACAAACAGACATTCAGCTTTATAAAGTGCGGTTCATAATTATACGAACACCTTGAATTTTGAAAATTTTTGGACTTTTTGGAAGAAACTCAAAAAGCCGTTGGTACCACGCGACAGAGCACAGCCGAAAACGGTATATCTTATATATAAAGCTGAATGTCTGTTTGTATGTATGTATGTCTGTCTGTCTGTACGTATGTTCCGAATAGAAAATTCCATTTATGAAGCGATCCGGATCAAACTTGGCACACATACACTTCGGGCCCCGGCGGGTGTCATAGGCTACTTTTCGTCATCGATCGATATCGATTTTATCGATTTTTATAGATTTTTTTGCAGAGCTCACCTATAGGGCTGGGAGTTTGCATGAGGGGTAAGTGAGCATGGGGATTCCGAATACAATATTACTATTCTATCGATTTTTTGTAAAGTTTGACCTGCGAGGTTGGGAGTTTGCACAGAGGGGTAATCGAGCATGCTGATTACGAATACAATAAGGGAATTCAGAATTATCGATTACTTTTATCGATTTTATCGATTTCTTTGTAAAGTTCGACCTGCGGGGCTGGGAGTTGGCACAGGGGGGTAATCGAGTATGCTGGTTACGAATACGATATTATTTTTTAGAACTACCCATTAATTTATCGATTTTATCGATTTTTTTGCAAAGTTCGAGCTACAGGGCTGGGAGTTGGCACAGGAGGGTAATGCATGCTGATTACGAGTACATTATTAGTTTATTAAGGCGCTATTCGGCTATCTAGGCCCCGAAATTTTTCTGTCGTAGAGCTCAGACTTCGTGTATATGGTTATCTTACATGCTGAAAACAGATATCACACTTTCTCCACAGAACGGCTCCCCGTGTGGTTACGATAGTGTACGGTAGGAAGTCAAAATCATGAATTCGGCTGGAGTTTGGTCCAGGGAACTTATTCGACATGCTGATTACGATTTTCATACTCTCTCTGCATATTGGAACCTTTCATAGAGTTATGGTGGTTATGGGATGGGGTCGAAAACATTGACTTGCTTTGAACTTCGTCTAGGGTGGTCATTTAGCGCGCTGAACATGAATGTCATGCTGGTTTCGCGGGATGTTGCATTTTCTTGGGTTACGGTGGGTATAGATGGGTCGAAGCATAGATGCGATAGGTGGAGAAATTTCTCTGACCCCCTTCACTTTAGGGCCGGCATCTGGCTGACCCCTTTCACCTGAGGTTGAGAATAATCAAGGCAAACAGCTATTACAACGGAACTTTTGTTTGGAAAGGAAACGCCAGCTGCTCTTCTCCTCAGACATCAAAACTGCAAGAGAGTATCGAATCAACAACGTTTCGTTAAAAACGCATGCTTGAGACCTTGTGCGCGCTCAAAGGGCGTTGATAACGAAGTTATGAATAATGACAAAAAAGAGTTGAGCAAGAGTAGAAAAATCTGAACCGACTAGCGATGGATGCATGTTTACTGAGAAATCATACCATATCTCTTTTCACTAGAGAGAATAATAACAAACAAAACAACAGTCAGATTACTCGTTTTTCATACTTTCGATTCATATATAAAAATTCGAAAAAGACCTTCTTAGTTCGAAAATATAATTATCCAAAATTGGCTGATATTGTAGCTAGATAAAACTGTTCGTATCTCGCTTCACAGAGAAGCTACGAAAAAAGAGACGGTCTAGACGTCGATTCCTAGCGTTCCTAGCTATCGAATGGTGTATAAGGTGTTAGTGCACAAAGCTTTCCCAGTCCAAAAAAGTCTTGCTCCGGCAACCCAAAGAAAGCCGGAGCGGGGTGGAGCAAGTTACTCTTGAATATCTCCACCTCATTTTTGAGAAACCACAAGTTTTTTCACCCGACAACCTGTATACCATTAGAAAGCCCACAAAAAAAGGATTCGACGTAGGCCGTCTCTTTTTCTCTAGCTCCCCTCTACTTAGAGTTACACGGGATTTTAGCCAAAAAGATGTGTGTTTTTGTCGAGAAATTTCTGCGTGAAGAATGGATAAAGGTGCCTGATTTATTAACTGCATCACAGAGCAATACCTTGCCAGTAAACGTAGACCGTCTCTTTTTTTAACCTTTGTTCTTTCTTTCAAAAATAAATTACAAAATGATTACACAAAATTAGCTGGTGAGTAGGCGTATAAAATCGCTCGTATCTCGCTCTACAGAGGAGCTATGAAAAAAGAGACGGTCTATGTCGATTCTCCATAATCTCAGCTTTCGAATGGTGTGAAGTATGTTAGGGCTTCTTTTGCTTCCCGGCTCTAAAAAGCACTTGCTTTGGTGACCGATAAAAGCCAATACATTGGGGGAGCTGGGTGGAGCAAGCTAATAGTAAATACCCCCACACCAATTTTAAAAACCGGCAAGTTTTTTCGCTCAGCAGTCTATATACCATTCGAAAGCTCAGGAAAAGGGGACTCCACGTAGACCGTCGTCTTTCTAGCCGCCCTTCACCGAGAGATATACTGCATTTTACCTGAAATCATGTTCATTTTCAACAGCAAATTTCTGCCAAACGAAGACCTAATCTGCTGGTTATCTATCTGCGTTACAGAGCAAGTCTTCATTAGCAGACGCAGACCGTCGACTTTCTCGTAGCATTCTTTTGGAGAGCAGAAAGTGAGGACAAAAATTTAGTTGACACATGAAGAACATAAAATCCCTCATATCTCGCTGCACAAAAGACCTAGAAAAAAGCCGACGGTCTATGTCGATTCTATATGACCTCAGTTTTCGAATGGTATGTAACTTGTTGAGGCATTTTGCTCTCAGGGCTCACTTACCCCCTTCACCTTACAAGGATGGGAGTAGCAGAGACCCCTTTCACCTGGAGAGGGCCCGGCTCCCCCTATCGCACCTATGGGTCGAAGTTCCCTATTTGCTCAAAACCTTACCTGAAACGGTTCACAGGTATACTGCTTATGAATATGATGCTTGCTAGCTGTCATAACGCACTATTGTGAAGTTATGGTGAGTTGCAGGGTTTAAATGGACATTTTTTCGCTCTCGGGCCAATTTAGATCCCAGATATATACGAAATGGGGAAACGGTCGTTTTGCATGGGCGGCCTCCAACGCCATCCTGATAGCCTGTGTAAACGCGTAACGCACGCGGCAAATCCTTCCCCCGGTTTTGTTTAGGCAAAAGCCGCCGAAGGGTGTATCGCGCGCGGCAGTGGTCCTATAGGCCCTGGGCAGAGCTCACGCGACGAAGTCGCGCGATCTCCAATCGCGACAACTTGCACGAAAGTGGCGACTGAGACGCGGCGACTGAGTCGCTTAGTCGCCGGAGGCGTGCATACCTCCAACGCGATTTCATGCAATTGCACAACACTTTACACATTGCACGTACGTCAATTCATTACTGAAAATCAGTGCTCTCGTTGACTTTACTACATCGCTGTCATTCAAAAAAGGTGTAACAGCAGACAAGGAAAGTTTGAAAGTTTATCACATAGCATCCGACTTGAAACCAATCACAACGTTATGCACCCAAATGATCAACAATAAAAGGAGAAGTCAACGACATCGTGGTTCTGGAAAAAATGACTCGTAATCAAATGACTGTTGGGAAGCATCAATTGGGAATAGGAAACAAGTACCAGCAAGGCCACCGGTGACTGTGGACATTCCGAAATTCGCGGCAAAAGATGTTTTCAGCTCTAGAAACGTCATCCATGTGCTGCACATGATAGACGAAACACTGCTATTACCTCATGCAAAGCTTTATCTCGTAGTTTGCTGCATACCATCGTCAACATAGACTGTGAGCACATTCTTTGAGTATTCGATGCGCAGTCGAACAGGTTAGGGCTTGTAACGGATCTTTTTGGCGGCCTAGGATATATGAGATGTAGGAAAATGTAGATGAAAGACATGAAAAAAATGCAAAACGAAGACTAACTCCTTCATCAAACAATGCAAGGATAGACATAAATTGGCATTTGCAACATTTCATGCAAAAACAATCATAATCAAAAGAAAAACAGCAATATACAACAATAACATCGAAAATCCAGTTCAGGATCGGCGCGACGGTCGCGCCGTCGCTCGCCGCAAACGAGCGACGCGACATCGCGCCGATTCGGCAAAATCGCGACGATATCGCCTGGCGAGCTATGAACGCCGAAAAGTGTGGCGCGATCCGTCGCGCCGCGCAGCCATCACAAACGCGTCGGGACCCACACACTAAACAGCATGGCGTGGAACACTTGTCCAAAATGGCAGGGCGCGACGCGACGAAATCGCATGAGCTCTGCCCAGGGCCATAAGGAAAGCATTATGGTCGTGAGAACCTTTTATACCACACGAATTGCCTTTATCGTGGGGAAAGCAAGATATTCTTGAAACAGCATTTGGGTAATTCCCTGCCAACGTTTCAGGCAGGTTCATGATTTTTACCCGCTGCCACGCGAAATGACTACGATATTTGTCATCAGCGGTTCAAATAACCCCCATTACCGAGTTTGAGCAAGTGTCATAAAAACATTTTGGGGCCAGGATGGCCGAATAGCGCCATCAGTTTTTAGATTTACCCTTACTTTTCGATTTTATTGATTTTTTGCAAAGTCTGAGCTACGGGGCTGGGGCTGGTGAGGAGGGTAGGTGAGCATGCTGATTACTAACACAGCGGGAATAGGGAACTGTATGTAGAAGTGGGCACAGGGAAAGATTGTACAGGGAATGGAATGGAACTTTATCAAAGTGTTTTGACAGGGCCGGGGGAGCCGGGTAAGCCAGCTAGTGATCCATAAATGGAAATCGATGTCAATCTTAAGAGTGTTTTTGCGCCTAATGCGAATTTTGAGCGGTTCATAATTATACGAACACCTCAAACAAAGGTCCATTTTTCATTCAAGATTGCAATCTTTCGAGTCCAAATTTTTTGTAGAGTTACAGTAAAAAGTATGACATATCTGCTACACACTAAACCCAGTGTAGTTTAAAAAGAGGATCTTTACTTTTTTCGGATTGCTCTAAATGCTTTTGGAGTGATTGCGCTCCAAAAACATTCATTCTTCTGTAGTTCACGCACTCTAATTAGCTTCTACCAAGACTATGAGATAAAATAAGCTCCTTGGATAGGTATTTTGTTTGACTCTTGGAAAATCTATGCGTTTTCGTGCCCCTTTTCAACCAAGTTCCAACCTCACCCTAAAGTTAGCACGATTTCGAGCCTCAAAACTCAGCTTTACTCCCGCGCAAACACTTGATATGAAGCAGCTGCATTGTTTGCATGATGATGTATCCATGTCAAAGCTTTTGGGTTTTTTTGTAGAACTGATCTTGAGGCTATGTAGCTACAAACCAAATAAAGGTGTGACTGCAATAGTAAAAGCAGTTTTGGTGAAATGACGTCTGCGTGGCCGAAACAAACGCTCAATGCTGCTGCTTTTCCTAGCCAAATACACTGTCTTGTGAGCTTCTACATACTATAAGCTTATCTCATTGTAGGGCTTCAGAAGCTGAGTTTAGAGGCTTGAAATCGTGCTTACTCTAGGGTAAGTTTGGAACTTGGCTGAAAAACGGCACGGAAACGCAAAGATTTTCCAAGCGTTAAACAAAACACCTATCCAAGGAGCTTATTTTATCTCATAACCTTGGTAGAAGCTAATTAGAGTGCGTGAACTACAGAAGAATGGATGTTTTTGGAGCGCAATCACTCCAAAAGCATTTGGAGCCATCTGAAAAAAGTAAAGATCCTCTTTTTGAACTGCACTGGGTTCAGTGTGTAGCGGATGTTTCAAACTTTGTTACTGTAACTCTACAAAAAATTTGGACTCGAAAGATTGCACTCGCGAATGAAAAATGGACCTTTGTTTGAGGTGTTCGTATAATTATGAACCGCTCAAAATTCGCATCAGGCGCAAAAACACTCCTAAGATTGACATCGATTTTCATTTTCAGAGATCATATACCGTTTTCGGCTGTGCTCTATCGCACCAACGGCTTTTTGGTACCAACGGCTTTTTGAGTTTCTTCCAAAAAGTTCAAAAACTTTCAAAATATAAGGTGTTCGTATAAGTATGAACCGCATTATATAAGATTCTCACAAACAGTTACTACAATCGTAATCAGCATGCTCGATTACCCCCCCCCCCCTGTGCCAACTCCCAGCCCCGTAGCCCAAACTTGCAAAAAATCGATAAAATCGACAAAACTAATGGATAGTCTAAAAAACTATTAAGTTGTCCCAAAAGTAAAGACCATTTCCAAATAAAGTGAGCTATTTTTGTTTTCTCAACAGATTTAGGTTACCATTCGATAGAGCGGAGCAAGCTCTACAAAAAAAAAACCCACCAAGGATCCACTTAAGTAGTAATCCAGACAAATTTTGGAGCCAAAAATCAAAGTTTTCTAGCTACCCCAAAAATCGGATTTCCTTCAAAAAAAAATCCTACAGACTTCCAATTTGGTCTATATATAGTAGACACATAGTAGTTCCCAAAAATATATTTGGTACATTTTTCCAAAGTTCAAAATTGAGAAATAAAGATGGTCTAAAAATGCCAAAATAATGCTTTTCTCGGGTTTCTCATATGAAACTTGGTATTTCTCGATCATACGAGCTCGTACAGGGGTAAAATTTTGAGATTATAATAAGCAAGGCTTGTAGTACACAATGACATATGTGGGAGGGGCTGGGGTGGAGTTTGCCAATTTTGGACAATCTTTGATTTCTCGCCTACTGCGGAAAAATCCAGTAAAGGCATATTTGAGTACTACTATATGCCTATCGTATAATGACTAAGTTGAAGATCCTAGAGTTTTTTCCTCACAAAAATCCAATTCTTAGGTGACAAAATTTTTTTCGATTTTAGCTTCAAACTTTACATGGTATGCGGCTTAGGCGGGCCCTTGATGGTTTTCGAAGAGCTTGATCTGCTCTATCGAACGATACCCTAAACATCTAGGAAAACAAAAACAGCTTGAATTGTTTAAGAAAGGAGTTCACTTTTGGGACAACCTAGTAATATTATATTCGTAATCAGCATGCTCGATTACCCCCATGTGCCAGTTCCCTGCCCCGTAGGTAAACTCCGCAAAAAAATCGAAAAAATCGATAAAATCGATATAGATCGATGACGAAAAGTAGCCTCTGACAGTCGCCCGGCCCCGAAGTGTATGTGTGCCAAGCTTGGTCCGAATCGGTTCAGAAACGGAATTTTCTATTCGGAACATACGTACACGCATACATACTTACATACAGACAGACAGACAAACAAACAGACATTCAGCTTCATATGTAAGATTCTCACAAACAGTTACTACATTCGTAATCAGCATGCTCGATTACTCCCCCCCCCCTCCCTGTGCCAACTCCCAGCCCCGTAGGTCGAACCCTGCAGAAAATCGGTAAAAGTCGATAAAACCGATATAGATCGATAACGAAGAGTAGGCTACGGCACCCGCCCGACCCTGAAGTGTATGTGTGCCACGTTTGGTCCGGATCGGTTCTGAAATAAAAATTTCTATTCAGAACATACGCACATACAGACATACATACAGACATACAGGGCACCTAAATTGCAGAGTCGTTTGCACCAGCGGCCGCGCGACCGCTTCGCGTCCCGGCATTTTGCCAGGCCTCGATCGATGGCGCCAGCGCCGGCGCTGGCAAAATGCCGGGACGCGACGCGACGAAGTCGCGCGGCCGCTGGTGCAAACGACTCTGCAGTTTAGGAGCCCTGTACAGACATACAAACAGACAAACAGACATTCAACTTTGTTTATAAGATATTAGGACATATAAGTTTCATAAGATAGAGCGAAAGAATAACGCAGATAACGTAGCAGATATGACGCATCTCCTCTTAAATCCCCTCCCCTCTCCCGCGGGGATGTACGTGCATAAAGGCGTAAGAGCTGCTTCAAAGCAAAGGCGGTCGCTCATTTACGCGAGGCGTAAGCGAGCATTTGAGCTCATTGATGAAAGCGGCTCAACGCCGGTTGCAGCAGCCATCACAATAAACGAACTGGTCTCGTCAAGGAAAAGCTTTTACATCTACGCGCATGCAGTTTGTGCGTGTGTATGCAGATAGGGGTATTATAGGGATGTTGTCTGACAATCACATCATCATCGATTTTCCTTGCAAGGAAAGGATATCAGTGGAAGTTGGCAATTGAAGAGATATGTATATTGCCCTATTTTCAGGTGTACAAGCCGCGGCGTGGTCCTAGTTTACATCGACCAGCCCGAACACATCAAATGACCTCGCCATCAAAGGTTCCTACCCGTGTTGCGTATTGCCTGAAAGAATCGTGCGACATAACGGTCGCTTCTCGAAACACAATGAAGAGGGTGAGCAGCTCTTGGGAAAATTTGAAAAAGTGCGGCTTATACACCTGAAAATAGGGTACTAAACGCATCTCTGAACGCTGATTCAAAATTCAAAAATCTGCTTTCCTTTTTTGTGGAACAACTCTCCGAAGGGATGCGCTTTTGAATGCACAAATGTGTCAAGAATTAAGTGGCTTAAAATTAGCGAAAACCTCTAAAAACACTTATGCGGCAGTGGCGTACCGAGGGGAGGGGCGGGGGGGGCGCGCGCCCCCCCCGAGAATGGGTCGCGAAAATTTTGAAAGTTACTTATATGGATTATAAAAATGTGTAAGTGACTTGTTTATTTTTGTAAATAATTAAAATAATTTTTAAAAATTTTTAAAAATTCAAATTAGCCTTGTAAAAAAATTTTTTTTGGGGGCGTGGCTGACGCCACGCCTCCTTTTTCCAAATTTTAGGGGTCGGGGACCCGAAAAAATTTTGGGAAGCACCCCCAAAATTTTTTCGGAGTGCGTGGCTAACGCCACGCACCTTCTTTAGAAAAAAATTTTTGTCGCGCCCCCCCCCGAGCCGAAATCCTGGGTACGCCACTGTTATGCGGATATACAGGGTGTCCCAAAAAAATGTTAACACTGTTTGATCGCTAATAACTTCGTTGCTGTCATGTCTTTCGCCGAGTTTGAGGCATCATTTTGTAGAGCGAGGTTCAGCTTAGATTTGCAGTATGGAGCGAATCATCGATCACTCTTTGTCACTGTAGGATTACGGTATGAACTTATAGCATGTGGATCCGTTGTAAAATATGCCATCTAACAAAATTTTCTTCAAAAAGTCTGAAAAATCATGTACTAGGGTTTTCTTTTACGCTGATTGCACTACACAACTTTTTACGAGCGTTTTTAGCTTTTTTAACGGTGTAATCACATTTCTGACAAGTGCTGGAAATTCAGTTATTACGGTTTACCTGGGATAACTTTGGAAAGAAGCATCAGTAAAGTGCAAGTTTCATATCGAAATCAGCGGCTTCCATTACCATAGTATAGGAGTTTTTGGCTTGTTTAGTTTTGTTCCGAGGCAGAATACGGTCTCCAATGGCCTAAAATCCTTGTCGAAATTCCTACCGTAATCCTACAGTAATGAAGAGTGATTGATGATTTGCTCCATACTACAAATCTAAGTTGAACCTCGCTCTATAGAATGGTGCCAAGCTTGGCGAAAGACATAAAAACAAGGGAGTTATTAATGACCAAACAGTGTTAACATTTTTTTGGGACACCCTGTAAATCGCTCCTTCCTCGTAAACAATATACCTGATACAAAATTGATCAGCCACTTTCAAAAGTTTTTTTAGAGCTTTTCGCTAATTTTGATCCAATTAAAATGAGAAATCTGTCCGTTCAAACGCTCATAAATGCTTTCGAAAAGCTGTTTCGCAAAAAAGGAAGGCAGTTGGAATCAGCGTTTGAAGACGCGTCTAGTGCTATACATCTCGTCTTCAATCGCCAACTTATGTCTTTATCCTTTCTTCATTAGCTTTCGAAATCTAATCCTAACCCCCTAAAAAAGCACAAGAAAAAGAAAGATAGCGCAGTTGAGAATTGTGTAAAAGGTGATGTAAACCAAGAAGAAAAGTGCAGACATTCTTCCTTTCCAAGAGGAAGAGGAAAAGGAAATTGGGGGAACATACGTAACCACACCGAAGCGCACACTATGTGCCTACAACATTTGTACAACATATGTAGGAGTTTGGAGTAGGCAAATTGAGTCGATGGTAGCGTGCTCTTACAAAGCCAACTTCAAGTTAGGATTTTTAAAGCAATCATACTAAAATCCAAGACTCACTTGCAATTAAAAACAGCTAGTTTCTCACAACTCATGAACCACTTTTCAAGATCTTTCAGTCTATTGTCTAGTTGGCAATTGTTAATGCCTTGCCTTCGCCCTCAGTGTGGCGCAAGCTTTGGTGAAGAGTGCTAGCGGCTCTACGTGTAACTTTTAACCTAGAGCTATAGGCTGTTTCAATTACAGCTTTAGCGGCTCGGGCTTGCCCTTTCCTTGGGAAATTTCGCACGTCTCAGTAGCCTCGAATTTCCCCTGAGGCTTTTGAAAACGCCCAGAGGTTACTTGCGTGAAGCGCTGCAAGGTCTAAGTGAAGCGGCTGCAAGCACCCGAACCTCGAGGCCTGCGACATTTACATTGTGACAACCAGCAATATGCCTTCGATAGTCTAAAGATAGGGCGTCAAATGTGAAGGTTTTGAATATCTGCGCCCCTCACCCCCGTAAAAAGTGAAGGTTGTTTATAAGAAATCAGAGAAGAGTAAAAAATGCAAAACAAATAGTAAAAAAGGAAGAAACTTTTCGAAACCTGAGAAAGACGCTGTTTTGATTATTTTTATTTAGTGGCATCGCATGAATCGCACGTTTTCGCTTCAGGCAATCCAACACAGGGAAAACGAGGAAAAGCTAGATTCTTCTTTCTGATTATTCAGGGCAAGCAGAAAAACGCAATTTTTCGGTTTTGCTGAAATATTTATATGTAATACTACCCTTGTTGCATTCTGCACTTGCGTTTTGCAATGTGCTGCAAAGTTCACAAATATTTGTAACTAGCTGGCTTACCCGGCTCCGCCGTATCCGGACCAAACTTGGCACACATACACTTCGGGCCCCGGCGGGTGTCACAGTCCACTTTTCGTTATCGATCGATGTCGATTTTACCGATTTTTATCGATTTTTTTGCAGAGTTCACCTACAGGGCTAGGAGTTGGCACAGGGGGGGGGGAAGTGAGCATGGGGATTCCGAACACAATATTGGTTTTCAGGATTATCGATTACTTTTATTGATTTTATCGATTTTTTTGTAAATTTTGACATGCGAGGCTGGGATTTTGCACAGGGGGTAATCGAGCATGCTGATTACGAACACAATATTAGTTTTCAGGATCGTCCATTACTTTTATCGATTTTATCGATTTTTTGTGAACTTTGACCTGCGGGGCTGGGAGTTTGCACAGGGGGTAATCGAGCATGCTGATCACCCCCCTTGGGTATGATCAGCATGCTCGATTACCCCCTTGTGCCAACTCCCAGCCCCCTAGCTCAAACTTTGCAAAAAAATCGATAAAATCGATAAAAGTAATCGATAATCCCGAAAACCAATATTGTATTCGGAATCCCCATGCTCGATTACCCCCCTGTGCGAACTCCCAGCCCCGTAGCTCAAACTTTGCAAAAAATCGATAAAATCGATAAAAGTAATCGATAATCCCGAAAACCAATATTGTATTCGGAATCCCCATGCTCGATTACCCCCCTGTGCCAACTCCCAGCCCCGTAGGTGAACTCAGCAAAAACATCGATAAAAATCGATAAAATCGATATCGATCGATGACGAAAAGTAGCCTATGACACCCGCCGGGGCCCGTAGTGTATGTGTGCCAAGTTTGGTCCGGATCGGTTCAGAAATGGAATTTTCTATTCGGAACATACGTACATACAGACATACATACAGACATACATACAGACATACAGACATTCAGCTTTATATATAAGACTAGCGACCCTACGGGTCGCTAGCAAGTGGGTTGGGGCAGACACGTTGATACATACGTTCGGGAGCCATTGTAAATAGGTTTGAACTCATTTCATTTTCTGAGTTTTTGGAGCGAAAAGTTTTGTTTTTCCCCGCAATTTCCACCAGAAGCGGTAAAAACCTCGATTTCGACAGATTTCCACCCACAGAAAATGCCTTTGCCCCGGGAAAAAAGACCCAGCATAGAAACTGTGGTCTCGCTGGTTAAGCTCCGGCAGGCTCTCTCTGTGGCTTTCAAGTTTTTGGAGGGAAAAGTTTTGTTTTTTCCCGCAATTTCCACCAAAAACGGTAAAAACCTCGATTTCGACAGAATTTCAGCCACAGAAAATGCCTTTGCCCCGGGAAAAAAGACCCAGCATAGAAACTGTGGTCTCGCTGGTTAAGCTCCGGCAGGCTCTCTCTGTGGCTTTCAAGTTTTTGGAGGGAAAAGTTTTGTTTTTTCCCGCAATTTCCACCAAAAACGGTAAAAACCTCGATTTCGACAGAATTTCAGCCACAGAAAATGCCTTTGCCCCCGTAAAAAAGACCCAACATAGAAACTGTAGTCTCGCTGGTTGAGCTCCGGCAGGCTCTCTCTGTGGCTTTAAAGTCTTTGGAGGGAAAAGTTTTGTTTTTCCCCGCAATTTCCACCAAAAACGGTAAAAACCTCGATTTCGACAGATTTCCACCCACAGAAAATGCCTTTGCCCCGGGAAAAAAGACCCAGCATAGAAACTGTGGTCTCGCTGGTTGAGCTCCGGCAGGCTCTCTCTGTGGCTTTCAAGTTTTTGGAGGGAAAAGTTTTGTTTTTCCCCGCAATTTCCACCAAAAACGGTAAAAACCTTGATTTCGACAGAATTTCAGCCACAGAAAATGCCTTTGCCCCCGTAAAAAAGGCCCAGCATAGAAACTGTGGTCTCGCTGGTTGAGCTCCGGCAGGCTCTCTGTGGCTTTCCAGTTTTTGGAGCGAAAAGTTTTGTTTTTCCCCGCAATTTTCACCAAAAACGGTAAAAACTTCGATCTCGACAGAATTCCAGCCACAGAAAATGCCTTTGCTCCCGGAGAACCCAGCATGCATCTGCATTGGTCAGCCTTGTAGGAAAGCGATTACTTTTATTTTAACTAAGCAACGAAGGAAGCAAGCTGTATTAAATAACTGAGTTCTGGTGGTGGCATTTGGAAGGAAAGATCAGATATTTTTGTGTCTACCTGCAAAGTTTGATTTTTCATTTAGCTTCTCTAGAGAGGATATGTGAACACCTTTGTAATTAAATGCAGTCCCAACTAAGCAAATACTAATGTATCTGCCCCGACCCACTTAGGCCCGTATGCACGTACATCCCCGCTGGGGAGGGGAGGGGAGCTGGATCCCCAGGGGAACGATCCCCTCCGGCGACCCCCGCCATGACAGAGGGGAGGGGAGCGATCCCCTCCCCTGCACCTAAGCAGGGATGGTGTGAATGGTTTCAGAGGTATTGATCGAGCGAACCCCAGTGCATACGGGGTTCGAATGAGGGAGGGGATCCCTTCCCCTCCCCCATTCGAACCCCGTATGCGCGAATTTGACTCAACAACGCGGGGGAGGGGATCGACATCCCCTACAACGGAGTAGGGGTTCGATGATGTAGGTCAAGCCAAAGAAGCGAGTATTCTGATTTCAGTCAATTATTACAAAGCATTTCGTTCAAATTGATAAAAGATTTTCTGTGGGAGCCGGGTTCCTCTCTCAGCGCCTGTAGCTTGCAGTTTTAACTCTCTCTTCCATAATCGTTTATTGTAAAGAAATCCGGACATATATCTGCCAGTTTCGAATATCTGTAGAAGTTTGAGACCATTCACGAGAGTTGCGCATTTTCTACTTGACATTATTGTTTTATCCATAAAGGCTGGTACAACATATTGTAATTATAACATTATATGATAAACTTTCTTTATCTTGTTATTCTAACGTAAAACAGATTTGAATAAAATGAAAATTAGCAGAATCGCGTGTTTCTAAGTAGAGATCCTCGGGGGAGTGATCCCCTCCCCAGCGTTCCCCTTGTGCATAGCAGGGATGGCCGCTGGGGATCATTCCCCTGGGATTAAGGCCGATATGCAGCTGATAGCTACAGCGATTATGGAGAGCTGGCACAATTTGCAGCTTCTGTTATGTGTTAGAATACTGCTTTGAGCGTCCGCGCGGCACCCCCCCCCTTTCGGCAGCATAACGTCTTCTACCCATTCCCTAACAGAGACACATCAACTTCTATAGTTCAACATTTTTATGCTGAAATGGGGCAGCATGAGCGAAAGTGGGCAGCGTCCAAGAAAGCAGGAACATAATAGGAGTGGAAAAAACCATTTTTGGTGCCGCGAGTGCAGTCACTGCATACGCGCATTCCGCAATCCTAAATTATTGAAAGTGAAGAGATGAAGATGAGTTGCAGTCAAAATATGAATTAAGAAAGAGTTTTTCATAGAAAATTTGAAAGCAAGGTGATTTCCCCGCTTGATCCCCTCTTGTGCATAAGGGAGTTCACTTCCCCTCCCCACAGGGGATCCCTTGTCCGATATTGTCGTTGTGCATACGGGGGTTCGCGCGGGGAGGGGAGGGGATCCCCAGCGGGGATCATTTCAATGGTTAAGCGCACATCCCCTCCCCGCGGGGATGTACGTGCATACGGGCCTTACAGACGCTCTGATAGATCAAGCTTTCAATAGTGGGAAATCATTTACATTCCCCTACCATCCTCGCAGAAATCCTATTCCCACAACCTCCCAGTTCCTAGATCTAACTGGAACAGCAAAGATATCATCTCTAATAAAGGACTGCTGCTTTAGATCAAAGTCCAAATTGATTTTATGGACATTGCAATACCTTGAAAAGCGTTATGCTTGTCCTTTGAAAGAGAAGACCAAAAACTACAGATACAGTGATACTCCCCCAGCGGGATCACGTACGCCCTAATCTTTTCTCTTTTGAGGACAAAAAAGAGAATTCTTAGAGTGTAATATCTCAAAAGCACCTTTCCGCAATGTTTTACAAGGCTAGGGACTGCTAAGAAAAAGTGTTCTGTCGCATAAAGTCCCTAGTCTTTTCGTGGAGTGAGACCTCCATGGTCTTTCCTCCAGCGAGACCAAGCCTTGTAGGCTCTCCTTTTTGGAGGCAAAGGTAATACGTTCTTAAAGCAGAAAATCTCAAAAGTATCTCTGTATCTCTCCGCAAAGTTTTTTTAAGCCAAATGCTATAAAAGTTCCCGTTGAGCTAATTCCCTAGTATTTTCTGCCAAGTTGACCAAATTTGCCTGGCTCTTTTCCTTTTTGGAGGCAAAAGCAGGACGTTGTAAGATTAGAGAATGTCAAAAGTATCTTTTAACGAAGTTTTGCAAAATTTATCTCTCATGCATAGATTCTTAGAAAAAGTGTCGCATAAAGTCCCTGGTCTTTCTGCCAGCGAGACCAAGTTCGCCCCGCTCTTTTCTCTTTGGAAGCAGAAGTAGGATGTTTTTAGAGTAGAAGAACCTCAAAAAACTCTCGCCAAATTTTTATAAATTCAAATGCGAAACAAAGATTTTTCAAAAAGTGTCCAACTGTGTGAAGTTCCCGGTATTTTCTGCCAGCAAAATCAAGTTTGTCCAAGTTTCTCTCTTGCAGGCAAAAGTAGGATATTTTTAGAGTAGAAAATGTCAAGAATATCTTTCAGTGAAGTTTTTTTATTTATCTGTGAAGCGTAGGAGTTCTTAGAAAAAGTGTCCTGTCGCATAAAGTCCCTGGTCAATTCTGCTAGCAAGGCCCTGCTTTTTTCTTTCGGAGGAGGTTCTTAGAGTATCGAATCTCAATATTATCTATCGGCAAAGTCTCTTAAGCCCAAGAATTACTTTGAGGAAAATTGTCCTGTTAAATAAATTTTCAGCTCTTCTCTGCCAGTAAGACCAAATTCGCCCCTATTTTCTCTTTTAAAGGCAAAGCAGGTAGTTTCTAAGATAGTCAACTTCGAAAGCATCTTTCGGCAAAGTCCTTTCAAAATAAATCTGTGAAGCTTAGGAGCTCCTAGAAAAAGTATCTTCAAATACCTAGATCTGCCAGCGAGACAAAGTTTGCCCTATTCTTTTCCTTTTAAAGTCAAAAGTAGGATGTTCTTAGAGTATATTAAGGGTAAGAATTGTTTTTAAAAAGTATGTGTTGCACAAATTGCCTGGTCTTCTCTGCCAGTAAGACCAAATTCGCCCTGCTCTTTTCTCTTTTAAAAGCAAAAGCAGGTTTTTTCTGGGAAGGCAACCTCAAAAGCATCTTTCGAAAGTTTTTTTTTATCTGTGAAGCTCAAGAACTCAAAAGTGTCTTGACGCAAAAATTCCTTGATTTGCCAGCGAGACCAATTTGGCCCTGCTCTTTGCATCTTTCGGCCCAGTTTTGAAACCTAAAATTCCAAAAGCCCCTCAGCGTTTTCCTTCCACAACAGCAGGATTCGCTCATTCGCAGGACTTGTACAAAGCACATTTAGGGCCGCATGCACTAACATCCCCGCGGGGAGGGGATCGCAGCTTAAAAGAAAGCTTTATATTTCGAAACTCCAGATACCTGGATTTCCCGTTGTGTACCGATCCCTAAGTATTCCTACTACCCTTCACTATGAACATGTTGAAGAGGAGCGAGAAGCTGTACGAACCGCATTTTCCAGCTTTTGTATGATCCCTGATGATCCCCGGCTCTTTTCTTCAAAGTCATTTTTCTTTCTCCGAAGTCAACGAAAAACCTCCAGAGTTGTGCAGATTATCTAAACCGACAGTGCTAAGCATGATGCTGATAAGAATAAATGATGTTTTGAATCATAAAATTTTCGATGATCCACAGGTCGAAATTTGAGGTTTACCGAAAAACTCGACTTTTCAAAAACTCATTTGTTCTCATCAGCAACATGATTAGCACTGTTGTGTTAGATGTTCAGTACAACTTTGGAAGGTTTTTGTTAACTTCGGAGAAAGAAAAATGATTTCAAAGAAAAGCGCCGGGGATCATCACGGGTCATACAAAAGCTGGAAAATGCGGTTCGTACAGCTTCTCGCTCCTCTTCAACATGTTCATAGTGAAGGGTAGTAGGGATACTTACGGAATAGGTACACAATGTGAAATCCAGGTAACTGAAGTTCGAAATATAAAGCTTTCTTTTGAGCTGCGATCCCCTCCCCAGAGGGGAGGTTAGTGCATGCGGCCCTTAGTAAAATCTATCTCCCCTCAAGACATGACTGAAGGCTCAGACCGCCGCTAGGAAGGTTCAGGAATACTCGAAAAAATGAGCTATTTTGGAATTTCTCTGATCATTCAACAAAAAAGGGATAAAACCTAGGAAACGAAATCATAACAAAGCATTTTCTGTCGGCCCTGGGGCCAAAATCAGTTGAATGCAAAACTATCCCCCTCAAAACGTGGCTGAAGGCTCAGTTTGCCGCTAGGAAGGTTCAACAACATTCGAAAAAATGAGCTTTTTTGGAATTTCCCTGACCATTCAGCAAAAAAGGGATAAAACCTATGAAAACGAAACCCCACTCCACAAATAGCATTTTCTGTCGGCCCCCGGGGCCAAAATCAATTGAATGCAAAACTATGCCCCTCAAAACCTGGCTGAAAGCTCAGTTTGCCGCTAGGAAGGTTCAACAACATTCGAAAAAATGAGCTTTTTTGGAATTTCCCTGACCATTCAGCAAAAAAGGGATAAAACCTATGAAAACGAAACCCCACTCCAAATAGCATTTCCTGTCGGCCCGCGGGGCCAAAATCAACTGAATGCAAAACTATGCCCCTCAAAACCTAGCTGAAGGCTCAGTTCGCCGCTAGGAAGGTTTAGAAATACTCGAAAAGAGCTATTTTGAAATTTCCCTGACCATTCAGCAAAAAAGGGAACCTATGAAAACGAAACCATAACAAAGCATTTTCTGTCGGCCCTGGGGCCAAAATCAGTTGAATGCAAAACTATCCTCCTCAAAACATGGCTGAATTCTCAGCTCGCCGCTAGCATAGTTCAACAAAAAAACGAGTTTTTCGCGTTTCTCTAACTTTGAGGAAAAAGGGGATGAAAACTTCAAAACGAAACCCAAATCACAGATATCGTTCTTCACCGGTCTTGGAACCAAGATCAATTTTGCTCGCGAGCTCTAACTCCCCTCAAAACCTGGCTGAAGGCTCAGTTTGCCGCTAGGAAGGTTCAACAACATTCGAAAAAATGAGCTTTTTTCGAATTTCCCTGATCATTCAGCAAAAAAGGGATAAAACCTATGAAGACGAAACCCCACTCCATAAATTTCATTTTCTTTCAGCCCTGGGGCCAAAATGAGTTGAATGCAAAACTATCGCCCTCAAAGCATGACTAAATTCTCAGTTCGCCGGTAGGAAGGTTTAGAAATACTCGAAAAATGAGCTATTTTGAAATTTCTCTGACCATTCAGCAAAAAAGGGATAAAACCTATGAAAACGAAACCCCAGTCCACAAATAGCATTTTCTGTCGGCCCCCGGGGCCAAAATCAACTGAATGCAAAACTATGCCCCTCAAAACCTGGCTGAAAGCTCAGTTCGCCGGTAGGAAGGTTTAGAAATACTCGAAAAATGAGCTATTTTAAAATTTCCCAGACCATTCAGCAAAAAAGGGAACCTATGAAAACGAAACCATAACAAAGCATTTTCTGTCGGCCCTGGGGCCAAAATCAACTGAATGCAAAACTATCGCCCTCAAAGCATGACTAAATTCTCAGTTCGCCGGTAGGAAGGTTTAGAAATACTCGAAAAATGAGCTATTTTGAAATTTCTCTGACCATTCAGCAAAAAAGGGATAAAACCTATGAAAACGAAACCCCACTCCACAAATTGCATTTTCTATCGGCCCCCGGGGCCAAAATCAATTGAGTGCAAAACTATGCCCCTCAAAACCTGGCTGAAAGCTCAGTTTGCCGCTAGGAAGGTTCAACAACATTCGAAAAATGAGCTTTTTTGGAATTTCCCTGACCATTCAGCAAAAAAGGGATAAAACCTAGGAAACGAAACCACACTCCACAAATATCATTTTCCGCCGGCCCTCGGGACCAAAATCAGTTGAATGCAACCCTATCTCCCCTCAAAACCTAGCTGAAGGCTCAGTTCGCCGCTAGGAAGTTTAGGAATACTCGAAAAATGAGCTATTTTGGAATTTCCCTGACCATTCAGCAAAAAAGGGAACCTATGAAAACGAAACCCCACTCCACAAATATCATTTTTTGTCGGCCCCCGGGGCCAAAATCAGTTGAATGCAAAACTATCCTCCTCAAAACATGGCTGAATTGTCAGCTCGCCGCTAGCAAAGTTCAACAAAAAAACGAGTTTTTCACGTTTCTCTAACTTTGAGGAAAAAGGGGATGAAAACTTCAAAACGAAACCCAAATCACAGATATCGTTCTTCACCGGTCTTGGAACCAAGATCAATTTTGCTCGCGAGCTCTAACTCCCCTCAAAACCTGGCTGAAGGCTCAGTTTGCCGCTAGGAAGGTTCAACAACATTCGAAAAAATGAGCTTTTTTCGAATTTCCCTGATCATTCAGCAAAAAAGGGATAAAACCTATGAAGACGAAACCCCACTCCATAAATTTCATTTTCTTTCAGCCCTGGGGCCAAAATGAGTTGAATGCAAAACTATCGCCCTCAAAGCATGACTAAATTCTCAGTTCGCCGGTAGGAAGGTTTAGAAATACTCGAAAAATGAGCTATTTTGAAATTTCTCTGACCATTCAGCAAAAAAGGGATAAAACCTATGAAAACGAAACCCCACTCCACAAATAGCATTTTCTGTCGGCCCCCGGGGCCAAAATCAACTGAATGCAAAACTATGCCCCTCAAAACCTGGCTGAAAGCTCAGTTCGCCGGTAGGAAGGTTTAGAAATACTCGAAAAATGAGCTATTTTAAAATTTCCCAGACCATTCAGCAAAAAAGGGAACCTATGAAAACGAAACCATAACAAAGCATTTTCTGTCGGCCCTGGGGCCAAAATCAACTGAATGCAAAACTATCGCCCTCAAAGCATGACTAAATTCTCAGT
The DNA here is from genome assembly GCA_958299035.1 of Cylicocyclus nassatus. Classification (NCBI taxonomy): domain Eukaryota; kingdom Metazoa; phylum Nematoda; class Chromadorea; order Rhabditida; family Strongylidae; genus Cylicocyclus; species Cylicocyclus nassatus. The sequence goes on from CATQJL010000112.1 coordinate 34,909,295, forward strand.
TCGCCGGTAGGAAGGTTTAGAAATACTCGAAAAATGAGCTATTTTGAAATTTCTCTGACCATTCAGCAAAAAAGGGATAAAACCTATGAAAACGAAACCCCACTCCACAAATTGCATTTTCTATCGGCCCCCGGGGCCAAAATCAATTGAGTGCAAAACTATGCCCCTCAAAACCTGGCTGAAAGCTCAGTTTGCCGCTAGGAAGGTTCAACAACATTCGAAAAATGAGCTTTTTTGGAATTTCCCTGACCATTCAGCAAAAAAGGGATAAAACCTAGGAAACGAAACCACACTCCACAAATATCATTTTCCGCCGGCCCTCGGGACCAAAATCAGTTGAATGCAACCCTATCTCCCCTCAAAACCTAGCTGAAGGCTCAGTTCGCCGCTAGGAAGGTTTAGGAATACTCGAAAAATGAGCTATTTTGGAATTTCCCTGACCATTCAGCAAAAAAGGGAACCTATGAAAACGAAACCCCACTCCACAAATATCATTTTTTGTCGGCCCCCGGGGCCAAAATCAGTTGAATGCAAAACTATCCTCCTCAAAACATGGCTGAATTGTCAGCTCGCCGCTAGCAAAGTTCAACAAAAAAACGAGTTTTTCACGTTTCTCTAACTTTGAGGAAAAAGGGGATGAAAACTTCAAAACGAAACCCAAATCACAGATATCGTTCTTCACCGGTCTTGGAACCAAGATCAATTTTGCTCGCGAGCTCTAACTCCCCTCAAAACCTGGCTGAAGGCTCAGTTTGCCGCTAGGAAGGTTCAACAACATTCGAAAAAATGAGCTTTTTTCGAATTTCCCTGATCATTCAGCAAAAAAGGGATAAATCCTATGAAGACGAAACGCCACTCCATAAATTTCATTTTCTTTCAGCCCTGGGGCCAAAATCAGTTGAATGCAAAACTATCGCCCTCAAAGCATGACTGAATTCTCAGTTCGCCGGTAGGAAGGTTTAGAAATACTCGAAAAATGAGCTATTTTGAAATTTCTCTGACCATTCAGCAAAAAAGGGATAAAACCTATGAAAACGAAACCCCACTCCACAAATAGCATTTTCTGTCGGCCCCCGGGGCCAAAATCAACTGAATGCAAAACTATGCCCCTCAAAACCTGGCTGAAAGCTCAGTTCGCCGGTAGGAAGGTTTAGAAATACTCGAAAAATGAGCTATTTTAAAATTTCCCAGACCATTCAGCAAAAAAGGGAACCTATGAAAACGAAACCATAACAAAGCATTTTCTGTCGGCCCTGGGGCCAAAATCAACTGAATGCAAAACTATCGCCCTCAAAGCATGACTAAATTCTCAGTTCGCCGGTAGGAAGGTTTAGAAATACTCGAAAAATGAGCTATTTTGAAATTTCTCTGACCATTCAGCAAAAAAGGGATAAAACCTATGAAAACGAAACCCCACTCCACAAATTGCATTTTCTATCGGCCCCCGGGGCCAAAATCAATTGAGTGCAAAACTATGCCCCTCAAAACCTGGCTGAAAGCTCAGTTTGCCGCTAGGAAGGTTCAACAACATTCGAAAAATGAGCTTTTTTGGAATTTCCCTGACCATTCAGCAAAAAAGGGATAAAACCTAGGAAACGAAACCACACTCCACAAATATCATTTTCCGCCGGCCCTCGGGACCAAAATCAGTTGAATGCAACCCTATCTCCCCTCAAAACCTAGCTGAAGGCTCAGTTCGCCGCTAGGAAGGTTTAGGAATACTCGAAAAATGAGCTATTTTGGAATTTCCCTGACCATTCAGCAAAAAAGGGAACCTATGAAAACGAAACCCCACTCCACAAATATCATTTTTTGTCGGCCCCCGGGGCCAAAATCAGTTGAATGCAAAACTATCCTCCTCAAAACATGGCTGAATTGTCAGCTCGCCGCTAGCAAAGTTCAACAAAAAAACGAGTTTTTCACGTTTCTCTAACTTTGAGGAAAAAGGGGATGAAAACTTCAAAACGAAACCCAAATCACAGATATCGTTCTTCACCGGTCTTGGAACCAAGATCAATTTTGCTCGCGAGCTCTAACTCCCCTCAAAACCTGGCTGAAGGCTCAGTTTGCCGCTAGGAAGGTTCAACAACATTCGAAAAAATGAGCTTTTTTCGAATTTCCCTGATCATTCAGCAAAAAAGGGATAAATCCTATGAAGACGAAACGCCACTCCATAAATTTCATTTTCTTTCAGCCCTGGGGCCAAAATCAGTTGAATGCAAAACTATCGCCCTCAAAGCATGACTGAATTCTCAGTTCGCCGGTAGGAAGGTTTAGAAATACTCGAAAAATGAGCTATTTTGAAATTTCTCTGACCATTCAGCAAAAAAGGGATAAAACCTATGAAAGCGAAACCCCAGTCCACAAATAGCATTTTCTGTCAGCCCTGGGGCCAAAATCAGTTGAATGCAAAACTATCCCCCTCAAAACCTAGCTGAAGGCTCAGTTCGCCGCTAGGAAGGTTTAGGAATACTCGAAAAATGAGCTATTTTGGAATTTCCCCGACCATTCAGCAAAAAAGGGATAAAACCTATGAAAGCGAAACCCCGTTCCACAAATAGCATTTTCTGTCAGCCCTGGGGCCAAAATCAGTTGAATGCAAACTATCCTCCTCAAAACATGACTGAATTCTCAATTCGCCGCTAGCAAAGTTCAACAAAAAAACGAGTTTTTCGCGTTTCTCTAACTTTGAGGAAGAAGGGGATGAAAACTTCAAAACGAAACCCAAAGCAGAGATATCGTTCTTCACCGGTCTTGAACCAAAGTCAATTTTGCTCGCGAGCTCTAGCTCCCCTCAAAACCTGGCTGAAGGCTCAGTTTGCCGCTGGGAAGGTTCAACAACATTCGAAAAAATGAGCTTTTTTGGAATTTCCCTGACCATTCAGCAAAAAAGGGATAAAACCTATGAAAACGACACCCCACTCCACAAAGCATTTTCTGTCGGCCCTGGGGCCAAAATCAGTTGAATGCTAAACTATCTCCCCTCAAAACCTGATTGAAGGCTCAGTTTGCCGCAAGGAAAGTTCAGCAAAACACGAGTTTTTCGCAAATTTCTCTGAACTCTGAGGAAAAAAGGATGAAAATTTCAAAACGAAATCCATTCCACAAATATCGTTTTTTACCGGCCTTGGAACCAAAATCAATTTTGAATACTCGCGAACTCTGACTCCCTCAAAACCTGACTGAAGGCTCAGTTCGCCGCTAGGAAAATTGAGCAAAAAACGAGTTTTTCGCGAATTTCTCTGAACTTTGAGGAAAAGGGGATGGAAAGTTACGTGATGAGGCCGCCGCTAGGAATGTTCGGGATTACTCGAAAAAATGAGCTATTTTGGAATTTCCCTGACCATTCAGCAAAAAAGGGATGAAGCCTTTGTAAACGAAACTCCACTCCACAAATATCATTCTCCGCCGGCCCTCGGGACCAAAGTCACTTGAATGGAACCCTATCTCCCCTCAAAACCTGACTGAAGGCTCAGTTTGTCGCCGGGAATGTTCAGCAATATTCGAAAAAACGACTTTTTCGCGTATTTCTCTGACCTTTTGGGGAAAAGGGGATGGAAACTTACGTGATGGATCTCCAATTACACAAAGCGTTGAATCTGGGCTCACGAACTAAAATTCCCTCGAAAAATTTGCTTAAATGCTCAGTTTATCGCTAGAAAACCAAGACTAGCTTGTCAGCAATATCCCAATAGGTGAGTTTGCTGATATTTGTGCGGAAGGCTCTACTCCACAGAAGGTTAATTTTTGTGAAAAAATGTCCCATGAAGAGTCAAATAAGAGCCGTGAGCTCCAATAGGTAACAAAATACTGCTTGCATGCGTGCACGACAGTACAAAATGACACAAGCGATCAATAACCTTCTTCGTACCTCATCGGCGAGAGCCAGTGTGACAGAAACACAACAACAATTTCTCGCCCAGAATAATGACTACCTATATACCGTGACTACCTATATTTAGGTAATCAATAATCCTGAAATGTATTATTTTTGTGATCAGCCTTCACACATACACCCCTGTGCCAAATTTTAGCCGCTTAGCTCAATGTTGGAAAATGTCCGCTCCGTCCCGGGACCCATAGTGCGAGCGAATCTCTCGCCGGCATATATGCCATTATAATGGCTACTGGCCTCTCCTCTCGCCATCACTGAGCGCCGTTATATTTTCGCATTCCTTTTTCTGGATTCCTTCAGCAACTGGACCCTCCGTCACGCTGGAGTTAAGGATAGGAGGGACGCAGAAAACTCTGCCGTCGCGCTTGAAAGGATCGAATGTATATTATAGTAAGGATACTGTAGGGAATTCACAATGATGTCACTCTTCTCTCAAGTATTTCACCCTACAAGAACATTAAGAATGTCGAGGAGAAGTGTTGAAGATCCAGCCTCAAAATGCTAAGTGTATCTATACACGTATAAAATTCAAAGCTTAATTTGTTTGTAAGGGGTGGAGGTAGGTTAAGGGTGTGGGTTTCTGATAGGAGATTTTTTGCATGGACTAATTTAGTTGAATTTTGCCCCCGTAATAAGCTAATGCGAATAGCATGGGATACTTTTCGCGATGGTTCACCGCCTCCTTCTATCAAATTAGTGTTTTTTTACATACGTTTAGGAAAACTAAACTCATCATCGACTCATTTGCCCATAGCCATGAAGCACAGGGTGGTAAAGCTCACTTACAATTTGCAATGCGAGAAATGCAGTGTTGCGAAACGGAATGAACGAAGACAAGTACAATACAGGAGCATTGTGTCGCAGATTTTATGCAGGAGCAGGCAGTAAGCCCTGCCTCCACTGAAAGCTTGCATTCTAACTTCCAGGGTAGGTGTGTGGGGAGGAGAGTTCGGAGTCGCCTTCAGCAAATAAGCTCCGATCGTCCTCACGGGGGTTTTGAGCCCGACAAACTATTCTTGCGAGTAATAATTGTTTTCAGTGAAATTATGAAAATTTCCTCGAATCTTGGAAGCGCCAGTGATAACAAGGTTTAAAAGGCGATCTAGGCTGCCGAAAACGCGACGGACAATAATGACAATCTGTACAAGTATTACAACGCAAGGGAAGAACCTCATGATGCAAGCAAGAAAGGTCAAGGACGACGTCATCGAACTGACCAAGACAAGGAGGCACCACCCGCTGACCGCCACGTTTGATACCGGAGAAGAACTGTATTTAGGAGCATGCGACAGCAAGGGAGTCGGCGGCGTAGTCCTTGTCAATACGAGTTTGGCCGTGAGCATCGATTCATTCGAGCAACTCAAAAAAGGATCGGGCATTTACGAATATTACGATGTGGATCAATTCCCGGATTGACCGTTTTCATAGCGTACTCTCCAGCATCCACTCAGTAATCGCGGGGGCAAGCGTTAGCAAACTTGCGATTTCTTGCAGGCGGACAGCAGAATTTTGGGACGCGGCCAAACCTTCAGCGAGCTGTACCTCCTTTACTGTCGACTGCCCTGCTAGCGGGGCAGAATACAGAGTTTTCTGCGGGCGCTCGTCAAAGAATGTCTTTCAGTTAGCGCTGGCCAAACTTTCGGCAAGCGCTAGGACTCTTTTTAAGCAGTTTCGGGAGTACGTCGAGCAAATGTGAGACTCTATGCTGCAGAGGTGTCATCGATGGTTAAATTACTCAAGTTTGAGGTACTTTCTCTTAGCGGAAAGTACAATACCGCTCATAATTCGTCAAAAAAGTCGCCGGAGTGCGGCGGAGTGTGGCGAAGTGTGGCGCAGTGCGCCGGAGTGCGGCGGAGTGTGGTGAAGTGTGGCGCAGTGCGCCGGAGTGCGGCGGAGTGTGGTGAAGTGTGGCGCAGTGCGCCGGAGTGCGGCGGAGTGTGGTGAAGTGCGCCGCACTCCGCCACACTCCGCCGCACTCCGGCGACTTTTTTGACGAATTATGAGCGGTATTGTATATGAAGTGAGTGGAAGGAAATATACATATATTAGGTGTATAATAACATCAAAAAGTGGGCGGGGCTTACAGTTCACAGCTAAACAGCGATAAAATCGATATTTTGAGCTTAGAGAACTATCAAACCTCAAAAATCGATAAAATCGACATTCTGGAGGTTGCAAAATCCCGAAAATTGGCGAAAATCGATATTTTGGAGGTTGCAAAATCCCAAAAATTGGCGAAAATCGATATTTTGGAGGTTGCAAAATCCCGAAAATTGTCAAAAATCGATAAAATCGACATTTTGAAGGTTGCGAAATCCCGAAAATTGACAAAAATCGATATCCCAAAAATCGGCAAAATTGATAAAATCGATATTTTGAAGGTTGCAAAACCCCAAAAATCGGCACAAATCGATAAAATCGATATTCTGGAGGTTTCGAAATTTCGGAAATCGGTAAAATTATTGAAAAACTAAGCGAAAAATTCGAAAAACTCCATAATAAGCTCATTTCCAGTGCTTTTATACAGTTGAAACTTTTCCAAGCAAGCTCCGCCCACTTTATACCCCATGTCACGATCGAAATTGAAGAAAATAAGAAAAATTAAGAAAAAATAAGCGAAAATCGCGTTTTTCTAGCCCGATTTACCCCCTTTTTTAGCCGTTTTCAGCCCCTAACCAGGTCCAGATGGCCGCGGGAAAACTGTACACGAAGCGGTAATAAAGAGAGGGGGAAAAATAAGGGGGGAGAGAGAAGGGGGGGGGGGGGAGAAAGAGGAAAAATCGCGTGTCTAAGTTTTTTTTTCAAGTCCGGGAAGGTTTATAGATAGGCTCCCACAGCCGGAGCCCCTACATTTTCTCCGAATTATATGTGGTGTCTCCCTCGAATACAAACTGAAGAATGGCTATCCCAGCTCGTCATCCCTACTCTCTGCGGAGATAAAATTCAAAATATGCACTATCGCCTTTATATAGCGCCTCTTACGCTGGAGCTGTGAGCACGAGCTACCCCTAGAAAAATAGAGCTACCAAAACTACATGTCAATGGCCACATGAGATTACCCCAGCCCTGCAACTCTTAGAGATATAAGGCGCCGAAATCGCCCTTATTGACAGATTCCCAAGTTCGGCTGTCAATTAGGCACTTTTAATGGAAATTTGTTATTCTACGACCTTCTCTCTAAAAATCATATTTTCAGAGATCTGTCGAATAAAACAAACCCCAGCCCCGTAGCTGTAATATTCGCAGAGTTATTAGCCCCCCAACATGCATGCTCAGGCCGTAAAATCGGCTCTCCCAAAGTTGCTCCGTAATTCCCCCAAAAATCAACTTAGACACCTCTCTTATACCTATACACACCATATTTTTTCCAGCTTCTTAGAAGCAATACACGCTGATATAGCGCGCTCTTGGCCTCTCGCTCCTCACTCTTGGCCTCGGCGTAAGATTTGGTTAAAATATTGAAGTTCTCGGACTAACTGTAAACTTCACTCATAGTGGTTTTTGGTCCCGATCTTTACGAAAATCCTATTTATTTTGCACTAGAGAGTCTTACAGTAAAGCTAAAGTGAGATAGAAGTAGCTGGACCAACCAAGATCGCAACTTTGCCTGCACTTTTCCCCTACCTGTTGCGGAAATTGTCTGCAAATTTTTGTGAGTTGAAAACTTTGTGAACACCTCTATCGGACCATGCTTAGCACAGATCTTTATTTGAATTGTTCGTCAGATTATGATATTACAAAATCGCCTTCTCATGAATTGTCTTTCAAATTCGAAGGTCGTGTAATTTGGCAGATATTCTATCCTACAATGTGCCACCAGCAGCAAAACAATATAAGAAATGTTGTTAGCACGTCGAGTACAATACCGCTTACAGAATGTGCAAAATTTCCCTGACTATCGCAAAATTCCGAAAATTCCATAACAGACTGCTCTACATACAATACCGCTCATAATTCGTCAAAAAAGTCGCCGGAGTGCGGCGGAGTGTGGCGAAGTGTGGCGCAGTGCGCCGGAGTGCGGCGGAGTGTGGTGAAGTGTGGCGCAGTGCGCCGGAGTGCGGCGGAGTGTGGTGAAGTGTGGCGCAGTGCGCCGGAGTGCGGCGGAGTGTGGTGAAGTGCGCCGCACTCCGCCACACGCCGCCGCACTCCGGCGACTTTTTTGACGAATTATGAGCGGTATTGTACCTGAGGGCTGTGCGTCCTCCACAAAGGATCGCGCGGCCTTCAATAATTTTGCATATTCTCGCGGAAAGACCGCGAGAATGCGGCCAATGCGCCTCAACTAATCTATAGGAAAGCCGCGATAGTGCTCCGAGCATTCGTCTGAAAATTGGTCAACATTCTCCAAATTTCTGCAAGCGGGCCGCAGGAAATCAGCGAACTATTTTTCCGGTGCCCGCTTGCTTAAAATTCGCATGGCCGCCTGCCCTTCGCGATTATCTGAGCAGCGACGATGAGGACGAACTCGAGGCTTTATACGGACTTGAGGAAGTTCTACAGAGAAAATCACATCTTCTACAAGATCATGGATCAGAATCGGTGCTGCAACGCGAAGATCAGAGCTAGAATGTCGACTGCGGAACTTCACATCGTAACTCATGATTTAAAGTGGAGCGAACAGGGGAGAGACTGTCCTAGTTTACCGTGGCGACGAGGACTACCCATAGAAACTCAGTTCCAAAAGCCCCCTTTCCGACGCGGGACCTGGAAATCGCTCGGTGGAGAGTACCATAACGGGATTGACCACATCGTCAACAGAAGGTCTGCCTAGCGGAGTCGCTGTTATTCCGAAGTTCTGCTCGGGATCAGACCATCGCCTCCTAAGCGCCAAGTTCTATTTTCCTTGGAATGGAGAAAGAGCCGTCAAGTTCAGGAAACATCGTCCCATAAATACCATCAGTTGGGATCTGTTTCCCTCGATATCCGGCTCATGGCGGGATACCGTGATGAACAACATTGACGAGGACTACGAACGGTTCGTACAACATCTCCGAGATTGTGTCAAGGAAGCTCAGAGTCTAAGACGTGAGACTTTGAAGCTGATACGCCAACGTGAACGCGCACGAGCCACAGGCGACTACCAACTGACGTCCGAGCTTGCGAAGTGATGCAGAGAAGCGATAAAAGAAGACTTCAAGGAGAGAAGAGTAAGAGTGATGGTTGACGCTGCGGAGGCTTGAAGAAGTATAAGCTTCGTTAACTTCAAGACAAAGATGACCTCTTCGTCGTCCTGACGGAACCATAACTGTTTCTCAAAGATCAATGGAGAAGGTCATTCACGAATTCTTCTCAGATCCCTTTGCGAACCACTCCATCTTCCACCAGCCATTTCAAGGAAAAAGCGTATGTCGCACCGTCTCTTCTTTCTTCGTCATGCAATCATGTCTATGAAAAACCGTACAGCACTCGATCCCGACAGAATTAAGCCAGAACATCAGAGAAATCGTTCGCCTGCTCATCAAGGCCTTAACAAGGCTCTTCAAACCGTACCTGACGGAATGCAAGGTTAGGCAATGGAAAACCAGCAAGACTGTGTTGCTACAAGAAGGGAGATCCCTGCAACATCGGCAATTATTGCCCTATGTGCCTGTTGTCTGTAGTCTTCAAACTCTTGACGCGAGTTCAACAGCACCGGAAGAGAGTTAGGCGAAGGACATCTGTGCGAGCAATGGGTTTCGAAGCGGATTCAGCACGACAGACCACATACACACGGTGTCAAGGCTCACTAAAGTGTCACGAGAGCGAAAGATGCCGTTCTGTCTTACCTTCATCAACTTAAAGAAGGCCTTTGACTCGGTTGAGACTGAAGCCGTCATCGATGATTTGAGCAATCAAAGTATCCCTACTCAGCAGTGGCGGACCGAGGGGAAGGCGGGGGGAGGGACGGGGGGGGGGGGCACTCCCCCCTCTTGAAAATGGGTGGTTATGAGTGTGCAAGTGACTTATTTATTTTTGTAAACAATTGAAGTAAATTTTAAAATTTTAAAAAATTCAAATTAGCCTTATAAAAAATTTTTCGGGGGCGTGGCGCCAGCACGCTCCCTTTTTCCAGATTTTAGGGGTTGGAAAACCGTAAAAATTTTGGGAAGCACTCTAAAAATTTTTCGGAGTGCGTGGCTGACGCATTTTCATTTGAAAAAAATTTTTGCCGCCTCCACCCCGGGCGGAAATCCTGGGACTGTCACTGCTATTCAGTATAACTACTACTCAGTTAGGATAATTCGGAGGTGGGTAATGACTTCGCAATCAGCATCACAGCATTCTACAAGGACATCATCATCGACGTGAAAAGAGGCGGCGACAAGGCGATACTATATCGCCAAAACTATTCGTGCCGCTCTATAGGGTGCGGAAAAAGTACTGTCCCTCAGTTTGCCTCCTAGAAAACCTCAAAAATGAAGAAAATTTATGGTTTCTTAACTTCTGCATGTAGACATAAATTAGAATAAGATAAGTTTGATTTGGAACGATTTCCTTCTGTCCATTCAATCGAGTGATGACGGTGCGCAGCATCATCGACGGTGCGCCGCGGCGTTTGAGCGCAATTTTGGATCGTAACTATATCAGCAGGAGTGATATCAGTTTCAAATTAAGGCAATATGTAGAGCATAATTTCTTCTCCAAAACCCTCTATTTATTATGGATTAGCGACTTGAAAGTCTAAACAAAGAAAATTATATCCCAAGCAAAACCATAATTCTCAAAAGAGGCTAATCAGTCATGCTCTTGCTCCATACATTGGATCCGAACTATGATTCGAAGTTCCAAATACCAACAAAAAGTAACAGGAATAATGAAAAGAACATCGGGCTTTGTATACATTATAATTTTGAGTCAAGAAACGTTGGTACTTACAAGGGAAACGTGTAGAGTCGAAGTGGCCTTTCCAGATGAGACCCATACTGCTTTGAAGAGTATTAAGCGGTGATTCCAGATCTGCCTTCCAAATCTGCCAAGCGCCTCTAGACGCCGAGTTATGACCGTTTATCGAAACGAAAAATGAATGCAGAATTTAGATAAAATTGATTGTTACAGTCTTTCCAGCGCTCAGATAAAGCAATGTTAAGTGTTAGCATATTAAACAAAATGTATCCATTGCATTAACAGCTCTGATACTTGACACTGGACCAATTGAGGAAATTTGGGCGATTTTGCTTCAGTTTTGCGTTCAATTTTTTGACCTGAAAAACGAGCATAACTCGGCGTCCAGAGGCGCTTGGCAGATTTGGAAAGCAGATTTGGAATCACCGATTAATGCTCTTCAAAGCAGTATGGGTCTCATCTGGAAAGGCCACTTTGACTCGACACCGTTCCCTTGTTAGTTTATGTGCCACGTTCTCTGATCGCACCCTGTTGCGTCGCAGACGCTACTTCGTTAAAAATTTCCCAACTTTTGCCGTGCAGCAACTGCAATCCGACTTCCAACATATGTCGAAGACATTACAACATTCCTTAAGCAGTAGAAGATCCGAATCTACGTCGGAAACAAAAGAATTTTCCAAAAAACTTCACAATTCCTTCACATCTATGAAAGGGAGTTGCAAGATTTGATATGGGATGCGTTGCGAAAAGGGATCCGCCGCCTCTTGAAATTGCAAAATTTTGGAGCCAGTTTTTGTAAAATTCAAGAATACATTCAAGTCTTAGGTCTTATGTAAAATTTAGCAGAAACATCTTGGATTGCCGGTTTTTTGCTTTTATTTTGAGGGACAGTACTTTTTCCGCACCCTGTAAAGAACATCATGCGTAAATTGGAATGGGACAAGATGGGAGTGAAAGTGGACAACTGCAACTGCACCACCTTCGCTTTGCTGATGACACTGTATTGATATCACCCAGGCGGAACAAATGCTGGCCCAGTTTGACAAACGTGTGGAAAGATTACTCTTCTGCTGAATTTAACGAAGACGATATTCATGAGGAACGGAAGAGTGCTTAATGCTCCCTTCATACTAAATGCGGGGAAACGTCACCAAATGATGAAGCTACGCCTACCAAAGTTGCGAACTCAATACGATAAACGATCTAGCTCCGGAACTGAGCAGAAGGAAACGTGCAGCATGGAGAGCATATAAGACAATTGAGGACGTAGTGAAGAAGACCAAACACCCGGCTCCGCGCCCATCTCTTCAATACGACGGTTCTGCCTGCTTTGACTACGCTTCTAAAACGGAAGCGTGGACTATGCGGAAGCAGGACGAACATGCGGTTAGCGTCATCGTGCTAATGAAAGAGTGATGCTAGGAATGAATCGACTTACGCAAGTGAGGCAAGGAATACGAAGTTCCACCCTACGTCAGCGAAGATCAGGGACACTGCTGCATACGCCAAACACAACAAAAGGGAGCCGCCTTTCGCAGCCAACTGGTCCTTTCGCAGTGTTGTTGCATGTCGTTCCAGGACCAGCAGTCCGCGGAGGCGGCCCAAACTGGCGGCTTTCGTTCCCCTACCCCCTTGAAAGCGTTCCCTGTGTTTGTGGTGCGATACGTAAACACTGGTCTACAGTCACCCGAGACAGGACGAAGAGGCATCACTGGTACACGCTCGTGCACATCAACGGGAATACAGGTGATACTGTGCGAATGAGGGGTACACGAAAAAGCCGTACTTAGTTAGACATCTTTGATTTTACCTGAAAAAGGAGCGGAGGCTTCCCTGCCTCCTCCTCCTCCTCTTGGTTGCTACTGTGCTGTAGAAACGCGAAGCAGTGATGGCGCATTGGTTATGAATGCAACGTAAGCTGAGACTTTCAAGAGTTTTGAATAACAAGGGATCGCCACTCTTCTTCACCTCTTATCTTCACAGTACTATTCTTCTAAAACTCATAACACTGTCTATCAGCCAGCGACTGAAAGAGAGTTTCTGTTACAATGCAAGAGGTTAAATCGTATCTGGACGACGATAGGGAAAAGTGGTCTTCCTGAAAGATTTCTTAGTATCTCAAAGTTGAAACTCGCTTGCCCTGTATTTTATGACTCAATCAAAACACAAACGCTCTCTATACTTGACATAAAATCCGTCACAGCTGCTTCTTACAAAAAAACGGCCCATCAAGCTGCGTCAATGGGTCAATTGACGGCATTTCATGGCTCCTTAATAAAATCGTGAGCTGACTTCTAAACAAAGTACCTGCCCGCTTGACCAACATCAATCATTTCCTTAAGCGTAACTTCATTGTATACTAATGTGTCAATGAAGACGCATTGCAAGCGCTTTCTGAGATGCTAGAGATACATCAAAACTATGGCAACATACACTCTCAGCAGAGCACGCATCATAACACTCATCAAATGCTTGCGTTGCAAGATATTTAAGCGGTCAGGACGATACTATACACAAGTTAGAGGTTTGTCAATGGGTCAACGATTGGCACCTGTCCTAGCAATCTGCTTCATAAGCAGAATGAGTAACCTGTGCTGTCGAGAACCCCGATTTTGTACTGTCGTTATATCGACGATTGTCGTATAGTTCCTTCGACTCGGTCCGAGATGGAAAATGCTTCGAAATCTTGAACCAACAATCACAGTTCATAATCTTCACGCAAGGGAAGTCATGCAACGGTTGGCTACCATTCCTGAATACAATGCAGTTGATGATGGTGAACGGGATGGTAGAAGTCAAAAGGCATCAAACAGAGAGGAACAAGAACATTCTTTTACACGCACAATTTGGACACCTCACAGCTATGAATGATGGTGACGCGTGCGTTATGATTCGAAATATGTTCAAAACGGCGGTAAGCATCTGCCGCGGCAAAAAAGAAAAACGAGAATCACTAAAGTTCGCATTTGGAACAATGATTGCAAATGGTTGTAATATGCAAGCTAGGCCAAGAACGAAGGTATCAAAGACGAGTAGACAGAACGAGCAAAATACTTCTGTGCCTCCCTTTTATCTCCGAAAGGGTCAGTGTTGCAATAAGACAATGTTGATACGAGCGCAGTTGGGGAACGAACTCGTTTTGGTAAATCCCGAGATAACATCAAAAGACAACTAGCCGTAACAAAATTTATGACAATGCTTCAACACACGAAATTGGAGATTGTTCGAAGCCTGGCGTCGTGTATGAAATAGAATGTTTAGTATGCTCTGCTATCTACATTGGTTAGACGAGTAGGCCATTGTGCGTGCGCGTAAACGAGCATTTGGCTAGCAAAAAGCGGCAAAGCGTAATGAATCCTCTAGGAAAGCATAGAAAGGTAGGCAACGATAATGACTTCCATCAAGTGCATAACCCTAGGCTACGAATGTCAAACATCCGCTAGAAAAGCCTTTGAGGCATCCTACATTCTTGCCCGCGACCGCTAGATCGACAACAAGAATAAACTGGAGATCTGATGCCGTATCTATATTGCAAACTATAAGATCGTCTACTCTAATTAAGCAGCCCGTTGACATCACGACTGCTCATTCGCGACACAGCAGTCATTCAACATTACGACTGCATATTCTCAACATCGCAGTTCGTTGAAGCACATCAGAACCAACTGATACTAGGTACTACAATAACAGTGACACCTATGGTGAGGCCTCCTCTACACGCAGGTTCCCTACTTCCACTCAAGACCATTCGAATGGTCGAGCAGGAGGAGACGTTTGGCGACCAAGATCGTAAATCGAAGTGATGACTACTTTTCAGCTTTTGAGGACGGCATTGTGCTGAAAGTTAGGCAATTAATTGTCACCAATAGCAACCTGTACAGCAAAAGAGAAATATGAAGTTTGAGTTGTTCAGTTGTTTCAAGTCGTAACAGGTTTTTAAAGGAACACTTTATTTACTGCTCGACGTTTCGGCTGAATGTCGTCTTCAGGGGCCTGAAAGCGAGTCGATCACTCTTTAATCAAACGATCTAGACCACCAGACACTTCCTCCAAATCGTACACTTGACTCATCTATTATGATGCAGATAAGTTCTCAAGTTGAACAGCTTACCAAATGTTCCTGGTGAGGAGCGTAAGGGTGTTAGCTCTCTCTCACGGTTGCCCACAGCGGATGATGACAAAATGAGCATTCCGAATAAGTACGACACTCTTAAATAGTGTAGGCTACTCATAGCTCGCAAAATGGTAGAAACGGCTTCAGATTATTAGTGATAGACAAATGTTCGTTCTTGCTGTTCATTTTAGGATTACGAGCAAATATGAATGAAGCCTCTAACGCTTTTCGAGCAGCAATATGTTCTTCGACAGCCAAAATGCAACACTGGATTTCAAAATCATCTCCTCCATGGTCCTCTTTCCTGTGCTTTCCAGGAGGGCTTACGAGACTTTGTCTTCTCTCACTCGCCATATGTTCGCTGACACGTACATGAAGTGGTCGACCACTTTCGCCTATGTAAATGGCATGGCATATCTTATATTCTAGCTGGTAAATCACTCCGCATTTCGAACAGTCTCCTAACCTCTCATCTATGCAAACAACGCAGTTCTGCATTACGCATTGTCGGTCATACAATCTATTGCGGACCAGTTGCTTTTTGATGTTGTTTTGGGATATGTTCACTAGAACAACATCATCCGCCAACTGCGCTCGTATTAGACATTGCTTAAAATCGTTGCTTACTCTATCGGACACGAACGGTAAGCATAGCGATATACGTGATCGAGTCTGACTGCTAGCGTTCGCGCATGTTCTCTTGCGAGGTCTGGACTGCAGTTGGTAACCATTTT
This sequence comes from Cylicocyclus nassatus, assembly GCA_958299035.1. Taxonomy (NCBI): domain Eukaryota; kingdom Metazoa; phylum Nematoda; class Chromadorea; order Rhabditida; family Strongylidae; genus Cylicocyclus; species Cylicocyclus nassatus. The sequence goes on from CATQJL010000112.1 coordinate 34,924,860, forward strand.
TAGCAACTATCTCGTATGCCAGCTTCGTAGATTCCAATCTTTCAACTTCACCGCTGCAAACATCGCGCGCTGTTTCAAACATATTGCGAATAATCGCTCGTTTTACAGCAGATGGATGCGATATGGATGTAATATGTTTGAAACAGCGCGCGATGTTTGCAGCGGTGAAGTTGAAAGGCTGGAATCTACGAAGCTGGCATACGAGATAGTTGCTAAGAATGGTTACCAACTGCAGCCCAGACCTCGCAAGAGAACATGCGCGAACGCTAGCAGTCAGACTCGATCACGTATATCGCTATGCTTACCGTTCGTGTCCGATAGAGTAAGCAACGATTTTAAGCAATGTCTAATACGAGCGCAGTTGGCGGATGATGTTGTTCTAGTGAACATATCCCAAAACAACATCAAAAAGCAACTAGTCCGCAATAGATTGTATGACAGACTATGCGTAATGCAGAACTGCGTTGTTTGCATAGATGAGAGGTTAGGAGACTGTTCGAAATGCGGAGTGATTTACCAGCTAGAATATAAGATATGCCATGCCATTTACATAGGCGAAAGTGGTCGACCACTTCATGTACGTGTCAGCGAACATATGGCGAGTGAGAGAAGACAAAGTCTCGTAAGCCCTCCTGGAAAGCACAGGAAAGAGGACCATGGAGGAGATGATTTTGAAATCCAGTGTTGCATTTTGGCTGTCGAAGAACATATTGCTGCTCGAAAAGCGTTAGAGGCTTCATTCATATTTGCTCGTAATCCTAAAATGAACAGCAAGAACGAACATTTGTCTATCACTAATAATCTGAAGCCGTTTCTACCAATTGCGAGCTATGAGTAGCCTACACTATTTAAGCGTGTCGTACTCATTTGGACCGCTCATATTGTCATCATCCGCTGTGGGCAACCGTTAGAGAGAGCTAACACCCTTACGCTCCTTACCAGGAACACTTGGTAAGTGTTCAACTTGAGAACTTATCTGCGTCACAATAGATGAGTCAAGTGTAGGTTTGGAGGAAGTGTCTGGTGGTCTAGATCGTTTGATTAAAGAGTGATTGACTCGCTTTTAGGCCCCTGAAGACGACATTCAGCCGAAACGACGAGCAATAAATAAAGTTTTCCTATAAAACCTGTTACGGCTTAAAACAATTGAACAATATCCACAAAGCATGCCAAGGTTTTACAAAAAGGAGACAAATAGTCTACTTGAAGTCTGAGTTGTTTTTGTTTTCCTACAAGCTCTAGGCCATCAAGCTCTACAGAATGACTCCAAGGATCCGTTCAAGTCGCACTCCATGTAAATTGCGAAGCCAAACTCGAAAAAAAATTTGTCGCCTGAAGATTGGATTTTTGCGAGAAAAAATTTGCGGACCTCCAACTCGGTCATCGTACAGTAGGCACATAGTAGTCCTCAAATATACCTTCGCTGGATTTTTTCTGCGCAAGAAAGTGAGAAAAAAAGATAGTCCAAATGGCAAACTCTGCTCTCAGCTCCTTCCACATATGTCGTTGTGTACTACAAACCTTACTGATTATAATGTCGAAACTATACTTCTGTATGTGCTTCCATAAGTGAGAAATACCATGTCTTACATGAAGAACCCGAAAAAAGTGACATTTTGGCACTTTCGGAACATCTTTGTTTCTCAATTTCGAGCCTCTGAAAAAATCCACCAAATACATTTTCGGGTAATACTATGCGTCTACTATATAAGAACCAAGTTGGAATTCCGTAGGTATTTTCTGGGAGAAGGTCTGACTTTTAGAGTAGCTGAAAAATTTTGATTTTTGGCCCCAAATTTTACCTGGATTGCGACTCAGGTGGAGCTTCAGTGGTTATTTTCTAGGGCCCGTATGCACGTACATCCCCGCTGGGAGGGGAGGGGATCTGAGAGGGGAAACGTCATATCTCGCTAGTCTACATATCTTTCTTCTTCTTTCTCTATCTTGCTTATGAAGTTTCTCATACACTGATACCTGCGCATAACGGATGCTAGGTTGCTGCTATACAAGATTAGATATTTTATATCTCCCGATCCCCTGGGGATCCCCAGGGGATCACCTCACATTTTCAAAGTCATTTATCTTCCTGGAAAATCAATGAAAACGCTGCAAAATTGTACTGAAGATATACTACGATACTGCTGAGCATGTTTTCGACAGAAGAAATGGAATCTGAAGATTTTGATTTTTTCGATAATCCCTGGCTCGCGAGCAGCGGTTCATCGAAAATTTTGATATCCTGAGATTTCACTCATTTCTACCATAATCATGTTGAGCAGTGTTGTAGTATATCCTCGGTACAATTTGAGAGCATTTTCATTGAGTTTCCAGGAAGATAAATGACTTTGAAAATACGAGGTGATCCCCTAGGGATCTCTAGGGGATCAGACAAAATAGTGAATATCTAATCTTGTATGGCAGTAACCTGTCCATTATGCGCAAATATCAGTGTATGAGAACCTTCAAAAACAAGATAGGGAAAGAAGAAGACAGATATATGGACTAGCGAGATATGACGCTTCCCCTCTCAGATCTCCCCTCCCCGCGGGGATGTACCATACGGGCCCTAGAAAATAACCACTGAAGCTCCACCTGAGTCGCAATCCAGGTAAAATTTGGGGTCAAAAATCAAAATTTTTCAGCTACTCTAAAAGTCAGATCTTCTCCCAAAAAATACCTACGGACTTCCAACTTGGTTCTTATATAGTAGACACATAGTATTACCCGAAAATGTATTTGGTGGATTTTTTCAGAGGCTCAAAATTGAGAAACAAAGATGTTCCGAAAGTGCCAAAATGTCACTTTTTTCGGGTTCTTCATGTAAGACATGGTATTTCTCACTTACGGAAGCACATACAGAAGTATAGTTTCAACATTATAATCAGTAAGGTTTGTAGTACACAACGACATATGTGGAAGGAGCTGAGAGCAGAGTTTGCCATTTGGACTATCTTTTTTTCTCACTTTCTTGCGCAGAAAAAATCCAGCGAAGGTATATTTGAGGACTACTATGTGCCTACTGTACGATGACCGAGTTGGAGGTCCGCAAATTTTTTCTCGCAAAAATCCAATCTTCAGGCGACAATTTTTTTTTCGAGTTTGGCTTCGCAATTTACATGGAGTGCGACTTGAACGATCCTTGGCGTCATTCTGTAGAGCTTGATCTGCTCTATCAATTGAAGCCCTAAGTCTACAAGGAGAATAAGAACAGCTTGAAATATTTGAAAAAGGAGTTTACTTTTCGAACAATTTGATAATTTCGCCTTCTTTCAGCGACCCGCACAACAAGGATTTATAAGAGATCTTGTTGCATTCAATGCGGACCTTCATAATCAAACGTTTTATGCCCAATGGTTTTCATTTTCCCCCAATACCGCTCCCAGCGTTTACCTAAGTATGAAACCCAGGTTTTGCCATTGTCAAGATTTTTCTCAATTTTTATGCTTGCCTACCGAAGAGTCCAAGTGACACGTGAATGGGGCAGATTATTAGGACAGGAATCTTTCAACAAGTTTTCTTCATCAACTTTGAGTTTGGTGGAGCTAAAGGCTCTCCCAAGCATAATTAGTAACATATTCGTAATCATCATGTAAAATAGTTCCTGTGGGCTAAGTTTTGGTGAATTCTGAGCCTCCCAATGTTGGGCCACCAAGCAAAATGCTCACTTTTGAACATAATTCATTAATTAACATTTCAAAACCAGACCAGCTACTTTTTTGTACTGAATAAAGCAGTACTCCCTAATTACTTAAATATGAATCCCGCTTCAAATGAGCATCAAAATATGGATCCAGGAGGAAGGCGAAATCTCATTTGTCCCATTCTTCGCTTCTGTGATTTGCTTCCACCAACTATTGCTCAATCGACAATGGCTAAAAAAGTGTGGCATAACCCCAGAAAAGCTGTGGCTGCCATATTTTTTTAGGGGTCGTGGCACATCCTACCTACTTATCTTCAAAGCATTCAAATACCTATATTTCTTACACCGTTACACTGCTAAACCTTCTTCCCTGTACAGTAAAATTGATTCAAAATCGTTTCTCTCAGAATCATCATAATAACGGGCTAAGGATGTTCACGTTGTGTGTGTGTGTGTCTGTATGTGTGTGTGTATGTATGTGTGTGCGTATGTGTATGTATGTATGTATGTATGTATGTATGTATGTATGTATGTATGTATGTATGTATGTATGTATGTATGTATGTATGTATGTATGTATGTATGTATGTATATGTGTGTGTGTGTGTGTGTGTGTGTGTGTGTGTGTGTGTGTGTGTGTGTGTGTGTGTGTGTGTGTGTGTGTGTGTGTGTGTGTGTGTGTGTGTGAATTGAAAAATTGATTTGAATTTCATCACTTTACGTAAATGGCGCCGAAAAAAATTATTGCGTATATGTTCAATTTGCCAAGATTTTACCCGATCATTTGAGAAGATTTTTGCACAGAGATGTAGCCCACGGTGACCATCGTCGTTATGGTGACTCAAACCATAAAAAGTCCAGAAATCGATTCTTCGCATTTATTCTTCTCGGAAAAGTTTCATCCACGCGAAATTACCGATTTCACACAAGAAAGTTTTCAGAATGAGTAGTTGTTTACAAATCATTCGTGATAGCCTGCATAGCGAGGTGAGTTTTAATGTCTCTATGCGGGAATGAATTAGGTATACAGAAAGTAGGGCCAGTGCGAGCCTCTGCGAAGCAGAGATGACCACTCTCAGACAGTCGCTGGGGGCAGGCGGGCACCGGAAAAATAGATTGCTGATCTCTCGCACCCCGCTCGCGGATTTTTTGGAAAGCGATCAGGACTTTTCGGAAGACCGCTTGCTGAGTTCTCGATTTCTCAGAGAATCAGCAATATATCTGCAAAAGATAAGAGCGAAAAAAAATTTAACAGGCGGTCTCTCAAAAATCCGCTGACTCAGCAAGCGGTCTTCCGAAAAGTCCTGATTGCTTTCCAGAAAATCCGCGAGCGGCTTGCGAGAAATCAGCAATCTATTTTTCCGGTGCCCGCTTGCCCCAGCGATTGTCTGAGCTGGTATGATATAATTGTTTTTCCTTACCTATGCAAAGGGAAGATGCTGCGAAAACATTGGCTAAGGTAACATGCTAAGCCTGCGCTACTACGTAAATCGCGAGGGGAGGCAACAAGAATAAATCTATGCAATAGCCTAAACTTTGCAATTTTCACAAAAGTGACTTGAGCCTAGTTGGTCTCTTCTTGTCTGGGGTATTAAAAGTGAAAAATGGCCGAGGTTTGACTTGTTCTTAAAGGCAGCGTCCAGGCAGATCTGAACATAGGACTCCCACATGGATCGCAATTTTGGGGCCCTAAGCGGCAGCTCAGGTAGTGTTAATAGCTGAAATATTCACCTCGAAACTGGACCTCGGGATCGTATTTCGCATGGATTTATGACGCAACCCATTGGTCCTCGCGCGTGATGGCTTGCGACAAGAATTCGTGCGAGATACGATCCCGGGTTCAGTTTCGAGGCAAATATTTCAGCCGTAAGTGCACTACCTGAGCTGCCGGTTGGCAGTGGCTTAGTTAGGGCGCCAAAACCACTATCCACTTGAGAACCCCATAGTCTAAATTCGCCTAGATGCTGCCTTCAATTCCATAGTCTGGAGCTTATTTGTAGTGGGATTCCTAGAGTGAGCAAAGAAATAGCAGAATTTGATTGAGTGCGTTAGAGTTCGCTGAAACTTGACCCACAGAGGTTATTTAACACGCTAGTTACGACCTTAAGGGCTCTTCTTTATGCTTACTGTAGTATGCGATAGTAGGCCAGAACATCGTTGTTAGCATAATGGGTTATCTGTCATTACTAATGAATTCATGTTATTGCTAACATTAGTATCACCTCGATAACGACCCCTCTCCTACTCCTGACCCCTCAGTACGCCCCCCTTCCCTCCCACAGGTGTGGCATGTCACACTCCACGCTTGATCCAGGATATAATCGCGAAACTACACACCAAACATGGTGGCTCGAAATTGCTTACGCGTTGTAAACGAAGTGATTGTTTCTCTTTTTATGCATGAAGGTTGTACTAGAAGTCGTGTGTACGCAGATTTATGCACTAGTCGTGTTTGTAAGTGTTAGTTTACCTGTTGCTGGTGAAATGACGTTAAGCTTCAATTTCGGACTTACTAAGAGTTATTTCATACTGCCGCACTTACCGCACTGATCGCACTGACCGCAGCAGCCGCTGCAGCCTAAGCGTAAAAAAGTTACGTCCTTTTATATATGAAGCAGAAAGTGTTGCGTTCAACATGTATGTTTTTATAAACTCCTGTGCGTGCACCAAGAGTTGTATTTTTGCACATATATGATGTTGGTAGAGGACTACATGTTGCCGAACAGGGCACGGCACAGGTGGCTTGGCAAGCAAGCTGGATACTGTTTTTGGGAAAAAAGCAAAGGGGATATCGTTTTTGCGGGAGAGCATAACGTTGTCTTTCGATCTGCGGCCGGCACGCTGCCGGCATGCCGCTAGCAAATAAACAAAAGGTTTGTTTACAGCGAAGTGAAGATGAAATGACACCAAAATAGGTGTGTAGATGGGCAATGGGGAGTTAGGACGAAGTATGAAAAATTATGAAAAAATTATGTGAACTAGAGGCGTGCTCAACTTTTTTCGGAGTTAGGTGGCTTTCAAGCCACCTGGATAGCCACCTGAGGTGGCTTAGGAAAGAAAAAGTCATAAATTTTTCCTCCCTCACATAATTTTTCTACTTTCTTTACATACTTTTCATCTACATCCCAAACCCTGCAAACTGGTTTTTAAACCGCCTCAAACCCCCTTCTCCCCGCTTAGTTCTAGCCCCTTGAAAATTTTGAATGGCCCGGAAAAGCTGCTCTAGGCGCGTATTGCTGCACGATGGATACATCATGCCGCCATTCCGGAAAATATGGATATAATCGCGTGTGCTCGATGATTCTTTTTCGTTTCTTTCTCTGCTCTTGCTTTTTTCCGTTTATTTTCATGTATTTTCTCTTCGAATATCTCGTGGCGGATGTTGTAATTTCATTGAAGTCAGAAGGGACTTCATTTTTTGCAATTTCGGGATACCACCTCGTGCCGAGCCCTGGTCTAGGGTCAAAAGGGACTTCGTAAAAATTCGCAAAAGTCAAGGGAGATTTCGTTCTTTGCATTTTCAACTAGCCACCTCGTGCCGAGCCCTGTTGCCGAATGTGAAAAGGTTTCGCGGAGTGTGAGAATTTTGTGCGATAGTGTGAGAATTTTCTCACCCTCTCTTCACCCCTGAGCAGGACCAAGGTGACCCCCTTCACCAGCCGAGAAAAAAATCAACAGTGAGGTAAAACAGTGAAGTAAGGTTAAGCAAAGGAGCCATTTGTCGTGAATCGTTTATGTACAGAAATGGAGGAGTCTATCGAAAAAAGTGCTTGGTGACGGGTGTGAGTAGTGATTTCTGGACATTTTGTTTTGACAAAAAAATTCATAACTTTTGTAGATGAACATTTTTTCCGGCGAGATGGTCACCACTGGAACCATCTCGTCCTCCGCTTTCAGAAAGCATATAGCATACCTGAGATCCATTCAAGAAAGTGCGGTGAAGGATGTGCCAACTGATTTTTGGGAGTTTTCAAGTTCTTAACGTAAAAAAATTAATAAGTTTCGTAGATGAACATCTTTGGCGAGATGGTCACCATCGAAACCGTCTTTTCCTCCGCTTTCAGAAAATATTAGGTTGTTCCGAAAGTTTTGTCCGTTTTTTCAACCTATCATAAAAACACGTGGAACGAAGATAGGGAAACGCTCTAAGCACTACCCGACGCATCTTTTCCTCCTTCTAAATGTCATGCTAGTATGTCGATTACTTTTTTGTTCACTGAGATAAACGCCGAAATTCCGAACCCATGGTTTTTACTATGTCCAAGTTTGGCAATTTTTCACAATCTTCATTTATGACTTTCGGAAAAGCTTTGATAGCGATCAGATAAAGTAAACAACGGGCAATGTCATGCAGCTTTTTGGCGCATTCAGCTGGTTCTCAGTATTTTAAAGATAATTTCTCCAAAAGTCTTCATTTTTGCGAAGTTCCAAAATACAGAAACGCCTCGAACACTGAAAAAACATAGAATTTTGAGGTTTTCAAAAGTCGATTACAATTATTCACTATATTTACTAAGCAACTGAGCGTTTAACGCCTCGAAATATAAGATTGCACATTTCACATGTACAGGCTGAGGCGGGGTCAAATTCAAGAATTATGAAAGTGGTATCGCTAAAGACCCCACAAATCGGAGAGGAAATACACTCACTGGAAAGAGGAGGAGAAGCTGCATCGAATAACACTTTAGTTGTGCGCCGTTTCACTGATCTCTGGCTTTTGGCATCACCAAAATGGATCTGATAGCATCAGAAAAATAATTCTAAAAAATTTTCAAGACCAGCTATAGTTGCCGCAAAATGGCATTGTATTGCCCTTGGTTTGCTCTATCTAGCTGTTACCAGAGCTTTTCCAAAAATCGAAAATGAAGATTGTGAAAAATTGCCAAACTTGGACATAGTAAAAACCATGGGTTCGAATTTTCGGCGTTTATCTTAGTGAACAAAAGAGTAATCGGTATGGGATCATGATAGTTAGAAAGAGGAGGAAAAGATGCGTCAGGTAGTTCCTAAAGCCTTTTTCTATTTTCGTTCCACATGTTTTTATGAGAGGTTGAAAAAACAGACAAATCTTTCGGGACAACCTAATATATACTTTGCCTAGAGTCCATTAAAAAAAGTGCCTGGGTGAAGGGTGTCCTAGTGATTTTTGGAGATTTTCGAGTTTTCAACATAAAAAAATCATAACTTTTGTAGATGAACATCTTATACGTCGTGATGGTCACCATTGAAACCGGCTCGTCCTCCGCTTTCAGAAAATATATGCTTTGCCTAGGGTCCTTTATAAAAAGTGCCGGGTGAAGGGTGGGTGAGACTTTTATAATGGGAGTGCTCAAGTACAGGCTTTTTTACCATTGTAAAAAGACGTCTACTTGAGCACCCCCATTATAAAAGTCTCACCCACCCTTCAGCCGACACTTTTTCTTACGGACTCCAGGCAAAGTATATATTTTCTGGAAGCGGAGGACAAGACGGTTCCAACGGTGGCCATCTCGGCGTGAAAAATGTTCATCTACAAAAGTTATGAATTTTTTTATGTTGAAAACTCGAAAATCTCCAAAAATCACTAAGACACCCTTCACCCAGGCACTTTTTTCAATGGACTCTAGGCAAAGTACATATTTTCTGAAAGCGGAGGACAAGACGGTTTCAATGGTCATTATCATGGCGTTCAAAATGTTCGTCTTCAAAAGTTACGGATTTTTCTATCTTAAAAACTCGTAAATATCCAAAAATCACTACCCACACTCTTCACCAGGCACTTTTTCAACAGACTCCAGGCAAACTATATATTCTCTAAAAACGGAAGACAAGGTAGTCTTAAAAACATTTCCCTTGCTGACGTTGCTGTTCATCTACAGAAATTATGAATTTCTTGTTTCGTTTAAAAATTGTCTAACCCTTTCCGAAACAAATGTTATCGCATGCACATCTTCTATGGTAATTCCAAAAACAGGCAAGGTGATGTAAAAAAGAAAAAGGAATTGTTAAAAAAATGCAAGGTGCTGGTCAGAAATATAATTGTGTGCTAATCCAGCATCACATCGGTTCACAATTCAGAAGAAAGATAACCAGTGATGGTAAGGAATAAATTATGAACTCTGACAAGGAAAAATGATGAGAAAACACCACGGCTCCCCCCCCCCCCCCGTCGACATTTTATAATTTCTCTAGCAAGTGAAACACCCTTCACCCTGGAGAGGCTGCGACCACTGTGACGCCCTTCACTCTGGAGGAGTCATTCTCACCTTATCGCATCTGTGCGCGGAATTCTTGCAAAAA